>QGDG01000059.1:0-215725 GCA_003268315.1 Stemphylium lycopersici
AAGAAGAAGAAGAAGAAGAAGAAGAAGAAGAAGAAGAAGAAGAAGAAGAAGAAGCGTTGGAGACCAAGTATTTTCAAGGCCGAGGGCGTGTGCAGAAAACGTGGTGCAAGACATCTTGTTATAGCTAGCATCTGTTGCTCGACTTCCGATGATAATGAATTTTTGGGTATCAAGAAAAGAAAAGAAGAAGGAAAAAAAACTATAAAATAATACAAATATACTGCCGCTCAAGAAGTAAGCTCAGTGACAGCGCTCAGAAGCGTCCCCCAAACAGAAGCCCGCCACCCTTGACTCTTCTCAGCCTGCACGCGCATCTGCTCCTCCCTCATCTCCTGCAGCTCCGCCTCCCATGCCACTACCGCATCCTTCTCATCGCGGATTGCAATGTCCGTCGGAGCCAGAGCGGCCGCTTCCTCGATCAGCGCAACAGCTTTAACGCTGCTCACCGGGTCGCGCAACAGCCGAAGGCAGCGGGCGTGGCGGAACAGCATCTTGGCCAACTGCTCGTTACTCGGGGTCCAGGTCGCGCCAGCATGCTGAGCAAAGCGCGCACTAGCCGTCTCGCATCTGCGCAGATGAAGCAGGGCAACCCGGCCGTTGCGCTGCACGAGCGGGCCCTCGCCAGCCATGTCGACCTGCAGAAACTGGGCGTGCAAGAGGTGCAGGGTAAAGTACAAATCCGCCGTCCTGTTCACGAAATCCTCACCGCCGCTTTTCTGCAGGCCGACCCACGACGAGCTGTGGCGCATGCGCTCTAGAGTGCGCATCGCGTACGCCCATGATTCAGATGCGCCGTAGAAGTTGTTTTGCTGCCATTGCCGCTTGCCCACGTCTACACCGGTGCCGATTTCCTCAATCGTCGCGTCTGGCTGTGTCCATCGCGGCTGAGCTACTTCCTCCCTGATTGCCGCTGCTAGAGCCGTATCCACAGGCCCTGTCATCTTGAGATTCGGCACGCCGCGTAGAGACGTCGCAACAGGCTGCAATAACCGCTCCTGGGTCTTGGGTGCGAAAAATCGCGTTTGGTGATAGTTGAGTCGGATCGAAGCTTGGATCGATGCGTGCTCGCTTGTCGTCGAGTTTGCATCAGACATGACACTTTCAATGTCCAGTCGCTCGCACAGCTTCGGCAAATCAGATCGGAGCATCATAATCTCAGACTCGGAAAACTGGAATGGCGAGGGTACAAGCGCGGGTTTCGAAAGCGTCATGTGCATGACGTGGCCGTCAAACAGGCCAATCTTGCGTGCGTCGGTCGTGATGACCGGAATTCCTTCGCTTAGAAAAAGGTTCCGTACGTCCAGACCCCGGCATGTGATGCGAACAAACTGGTTGCGCTTGATCATGTAGTCAGTCGCTTCAGCATTGATTTGCTTGTTCGCGCGAAGAAGAGCGGTTGAAGGGTTGCTTGGGCAGCGACGGCTAAGACTGCTGATCATGTTGGCATCCTGCTCGAGTTCATCCTCCCAAGAGCAGAGCAGCAGGTCGTAGATGTTGTTACGGATTTCGCCGGGCAGGTCCAGGAATCGGAAAGGTTGGGAAAACATGTTGATGGATGGGTATCGCTAGGTAAGATTTTGTTTGGATGGTTGGTGAGGTTCCGCGGGTTGGGGCGATTGCTTTGGAAGTTGTCGCAAGGAATTAATGTCGCAGTGGTAGTGTCGCAAAGAAGATGTTGCTGGGCAAAGACGTCGCTATGGTATATTGGCAGTCAATAACAGGATAAGATGTCGCTGTGGCAGTTTGTCGCTAGGCAGTCGATTTACATATATACCTGACGCATACAGAGAGGATTGTTGAGTAAAAGAAGCGGTAAAAGCTTTAATTGTGTGTCAAGGATTCGCAACTCAAGGGGGAAATTTTCGTAGTCTAAGCGTGCATGGACTAATAGACGTGTCGAAAAATTGACTCGCGGTTTTTTCTTGGGAAACTCGGGGAGCACGAGCGTTCTTTATGCTGGCAGTAGAATGCTCGCAGGGTGGGAAGTGGGCCCGCGACGTCTGCTGGAGGAAGGGCGTATGAGACTGGAACAACCTGGTGGGTCCGTCAGAATCTGTAGTGCGGAGAAGGGAAAGACGGAAGAGCCTTCAGCTGCACTGTGATGTCGGTCAAGATGGAACTAGGCAGAATGGAGCGCTAGCGGGCACTCTTTCCCGGAGACCCTTTCTGGCTCTGCCCGTCGGGAAACCAGCCGCGGGCGTGAGTTGAAAGGGGGCTTGACGGCGGTCGCTCGAACTGCGTTCGGGAATGAAGGAGTTTATTCGGGTTCTCTCCGCGAGCTAGAACCCCAGATTCTGAGTACTTGAACAGGGCACGATCCCGCTGAAGCCACATTGTTGTTTCCCCGGCCACCTCCGCATCTGATCTGAGCATCGGACGACGCCAAGCGCCATCCCTGCACCTACTTGTTCGGGCGGGAGTAAAGCGCAAAAGTGACCACTGGCGGGCTTATGTGCAGAAAAGAGATGGGGCAGGCATGCGCGAATAGCCACCGCGTCTACAGCTGACCGGATATCCCATTCTCGAGAAGCCGTACCCCACCTGTCGAATAGCCTATCACTTGCGCTGCATGTGAGGGATATCAGACAGCTCCTCACTGACTGCGCCCATTTACCCTAGCAGGATTGTCTGCCATCTTTGTGGACGTCCACCCTGTTGTCGGCTGTGAGGGCTGTGAGGGCTACGAAAAGAATGCATCGAGGCCATGTTCGATCTTGGTGTGCTGGAACATGGACTGCTCGTGCTTTTTGTTTATATGCCAAATACATGACTGTAGCTATCTGTATAGGCTGCGCAAGTCTCTAGATTGATGCCTTTACACCGGCTACGCGTTGGACCGGTGCTCCGTCTTCTACACACAACTTCATACATTGACCGTGTTCACGACTTTTTGAAATGTCGATGGATCAATCCACACAGACTTTCCCATAGCACCTGATCCGTCCCCCTTAGCCACTCGACAATCACTTCTCGCGCGAGATCCACAACCCTAACCCTAAACGCCAACTGCACCTTTCGCTCAGAGTCTTCCTTCATGTCGACAAGTCCTTCTCTTTGCTTCCTCTCATAGGTCCGTCGATAGGCTCGACTCCAGACGTTTTGACTGGCTTTGCCAACGCCAGTCGAAGTGATGGGATCCCATGTCCAAGTGAGATCGAGCGATGACAGTTGAGTGTTGATAGCGTCCTTGGCGGCTTGCGGCTCGACTGAAGGCGGTAGTGCGATTGGGTAAGAGGTGGGGAACGGAAGGTACTCGTTTGCTATTTTTTCGATGCGCGCGTGGCTCTGCGAAACATCAGCTTCAAATGGTGCGGACGTCATGGGATACCCACATTCCTTGGCCTCAAATCTCCGAAGCTCCACGCGACAATCCACCGCTTAGTACTTGATCCTGCCTCTATCACCCCAACAGCCCAATTGGTGATACCATGTTTCTTTAAAAGTGTGATAATCGCCTTGGCGCTGTCCAGTTTGCCAAACATGCTGCTGTACCACTGCACCTTCTCCCTTAGCACAAGACTTTCGTTGACCATGGTAGTCACGAAGCCGTAGTCACCGCCAGGGCAAACCATTTCGTTTTCTGATCCTGTGCATACAGCGTTCGGCTTCAAGCTCTTCCCTTCACCTTTCAGACTCGATCGCATGTCGGAGGAGTTGGTAAAGAAAGGTGGGTTGCAGACGGTAAAGTCGAGATGACCCACCCCAAGCGCGGCAAGCGGTATGAGAGGATTCAGTTGGGTAGTTTGAAGCAGTTTTGTGCGGGTCATGAGGTTGTTGAGGGCGAGATTGCGAGCTGCAGCATCAAAGCTCTTTTTATCAATATCTGTCGCGCACATGGACCAGTTCGAACGCGATCTCAAGCACAGCATAGTGTATATTGCGGAAGCTCCAGTGCCGATATCCAAGCCTTGGACCTGGCGATTTGGATCATACTTGGTCGAATAATCAGCCGAAGTAGAGTCAAGGAGGCCTTGGATCCAAGCAACGTAGTTCCACCGATTGGGTATTGGTGGGCACAGACGATCATCCGGGACCTCGAGCTCAAGGCCAAAGTCGGATTTCAAAATCGCCTTAGACAGTGCCTGAACAGTTTCGGGGTCCTGGAAGTCCAGTTTGCCTGATGTTCGCTGCCATACTTGTTTGAAATCTTTGTCGCTTTTGGCGAGAGCCTTGAAGTCGACCGTGTCGTATGGGGGCCGCTGAGCGATATCCATGGAAGTGGCTGAAACGCTAATCTGTAAGGGAATGAAGAAACTATGGGGTTGTCGTTGCGGAGCCGCGCATTGGACGCGTCGCGAGGAAAGTGCAAAGCTGACGCTCGGACCCGCTTGCCCTGATTGGCGGATATTTTCGCGATGGTGATGGAAGGGAGATGAATAGGGAGGTGGGAGCGAGCAAAGTACAATTGATATACAAGAAGTTGGAGGAGGAACGTCGCCGCAACTCCTGCGTACACCTACCACTGTCTAACAAACGCCGTACCGTATGCCGTTATATCAAAAAGGGTCCATCATAAGCTCCGTCTGCTTCCTGCAGCCGGACTGCTTCAAGCGAGGGCACAGTGCCTGGCTTGTAGAAGCCCAGGAGCATCTCCATATCTTCTTCCGTCATGGCGCAGAGGTCATCCAAAGAGTACTGTTCACAAACCTTGGACATCCTACCTTGGGTCAGCGAGAGGGTGGAAGGGGGGTATCATGAGTCACGTACCACTGCATCCGCTTTGGGCCTTCTTCTATGTTGGGGGCGACCTTCCTCAGCTTCTTGCGCAGCATGCCCACTCTTTGCACAGCATTGCCGATGTTGTACGGCAGCCCGGCGGCTATCTGCCTCCTCACGATGTTGGCCAGCTTGGGCCCATTGCCGTTGGTGCTGACCATGATCTGCAATGGGCCGTCGCGATGCACGCTGCCAAAGTAAAAGTCGCACTCGGGAGGCACGTCGGCAATGTTTGCGGCTATCCGCCTCTCCTTGCATAGCTTGTATATCTGCGAGGAGGCTTCCGGGTCGTCGACGGCGGTTAGGACCATGTCGACGCCATCGAGGTCGGACGGCTCGAATTTACGGTCGATGTAGTCGACCTGGCCTTGGTCTATTCGGTAGGCGACCTCTTCGTTGAGGCCGTCGCGCGGCGACACGAGGGTGATTTTGGCGTCGGCATTGAGCACGTTCACGATGCGACCGGCAGCGACCTAGACTTTGGTCAACGGTCAATACCCCGTAGGGAGTCAGGAACGCTGTAACCTACCTCGCCGCCGCCGACGACCAAGACGCGCTTATTGCGGATCTGCCATGCCAAAATCAAAGAGCCGCCGCCTTGAATCTCGGGATAGGGTCCTTTCATGGTGCGGAGAGTGTTGCGGAGAAGAAGGCGCTGGAGCGGAGATAGTGAGATGAAAGCTTCGGCGTCATTGCCAAGGCGGCATTACCAGAGAAATCTGACCAGCGCAACGCCAACCGAGATCTGTCGCGGTATGCAGAAAAGAATCGCTGGTGCATCATGTGCGATGGTGCAATCGCGGCGACTAAAAATATGACCAAACCCACCGCCCGTCCCAGGGCGGATCTGGGTCGCGTTTCCAGGCTCGTGGCATGCGGCCCTGCGGCGGGTTTCCTAGCGCCTCTCGCAGCGGCGCCCGCAAGACCCACGCCCCAGCCTACGCATCCCGGCCCATGTACAATCACTACTCTTCTCGACACTCCCGAATATGGCCTCGCGCAGGTCCCTGGGCGGCGGTCGCGTGCTGGGGAGCGGGAGGAACTTGTCGCCCGCGGCTGCGTCCCCGCAGCCATCAGCCGTCCACCGCCGCAACGCGAGCCTGCTATCGCCCTCTGAGAGCTCCGTGTCGCTGAGCTCGCAGACGTCCAACAGTCCCGCCAGCACCGCCGAGACGCGCGAGGATATCAGCAGCCGGGTGCTGGCTGGCCCAAGCGAGAATGCAGCGGCCAGCGCCTCGAGCAGACTCGTGTGTCCCATATGCAACGAGGAAATGGTGGGTTCATAGCACCTTCCTGGACTGCGTACCGTGAACTGATGGCCCAGGTCACATTACTGCAACTGAACAGGTACCCGCTGCTTGCCACGCCCATGCAACATGTTATCCCTGACTCGTCTTAGACATCTCGACGACAACCACCAGAACCTGGTGGTGGAGGAGCAGGATGAAGTCAAGAACTGGTTCGAGGCGCAGATGCACAAAGCGAAGAAGTTCCAGCCGCTCGCAGTCCTGAACCAGAAGCTCAAAGGCCTCGACGTATTCGAAAGCAACGACGCCCCCACGCCGCCCCAAATCTCCCATTCCGCCAGCAGTTCCAGTGCCCACGTCGCCCCCGAGCCTGCCCCCGCCCGCAGAGACCCCGAGGAGGAAGTCACACGGGCACACTGGCAGCGACTCGGATACCGCGATGTGTGCTCAGACCCCATCTGTGCGCGACCCATTACAGCCTCGCAGATGGCCTTGGGCGGGAGCCAGCCGGCCGTGAACTGCAGGCAGTGCGGAAGACTGTTCTGCGAAGAGCACACCATGTACCAGGTGAAGCTATCGCGCCAGGCCAAACACGACCCGGTCAGAGGCATCTGGTGTCGCGTGTGCGAGACGTGCTACAAATCAAGAGACGGCTACAACGACCACCACGGATTCGAGCGCGACCACTTTGACGACTTTGCCAAAATCAGGCGGAAACGAGTCGACAGGGAGCGCATGGAGGTCAGCAGGCTGGAGAAGCGGCTCACAAAGCTGACACAACTCCTCGCAAACCCTCCGCCGATAGAAGAGACCCCGACTGCGGGCAGCTGGTTCTCGCTGACTGGGGCCAAGAACCAGCGCAAAGCCCTGGAGCAGTCCATCATCACATGGGAGGAGGACGCAAAGGTCTCCAATTGCCCTTTTTGCCAGCAAGAGTTCTCGACCTATACGTTTAGAAGATCACACTGTCGCATGTGCGGCCGGGTCGTCTGCAGCGACCCCAAGACCGAGTGTTCGACGGAGATTGGGCTCAACGTCGCTGCTGATGCGCAAAAGACAGAAAAGGATGCGGAACAAGTCAGCATAGACGTGCGCATGTGCAAGGACTGCCAGCACACATTGTTCGCTAGAGGCGACTTTGAACGCGAGCTTGCCGACAAGCCGAAAGACCAACGCGCATACGAGAATCTTGCCCAATTCGAACGAGGCATACGCTTGCTCCTTCCTCGATTCCACAAGCTTCTCCAAGCATTGCAAGATCCAGACAAGTCGCCTACCCCTCAGCAGTTGACTGATGCGACCAAGGTGCGGAAGAGGTTGATGGATGGGTTCGCCCAGTTCGACGTCGCAGCGAAGCGTATCCGCGACCTGCCTACCGACTCGCCAACGCAGAAGAAACTACAAAGGGCTGTGTATCAACAGGCGTATAGCTTTCTGAGCCTGCACATGCTCCCATTGAGGTCGCTGCCCAAGATCTTGAAGCACGCCGCACCACAGGGACGTTCAAATGGAGGCAGCGCGTTAGCCTCGATCAAATACAACAACCACTCAACTGGCAGTGTTGTGAGCAGCAGCGAAGTTTCAGCAATGGAATCAGAAGAGAAGGAGCTCAGGGAGCGGCTGATTGTGCTTGAAGAACAAAAGTTCATGGTGTCAGAGATGGTCGCCGATGCAACCAAACATCGGAGGTTCGACGAAGTGTCGAGCTTGGCGCAGAACCTGGAAGATTTAAACAAAGAAATTGACCAGATAAATGGGCAGCTGGGACAACTTGACTTTGCTGGCGCATACCAGGCAGGCATGGCTAGTCCGCAACCTGGATGAACACTGCGTGCGATGTCGATTTACGAACTAAACATCTACCACCATTCATACGCAAGAAGTGTGTGCCGAACACCCGACGAAAATCCACTTTCAAGGAGCCGGCACCCGGACTACGGATTATAAGAAGCGCCTTGTAAGGCCGAGACAATACGCTACGCTAGGGCTTATGGCATAGCCCGGCAAGGCATCCAAGTTGTCTTGCACACCCAGCACCACCAACTTCTTGATATGAGTGAAGGGCCATATTGTCACAACAAAGCAAAGGCGGTTTGGGGGTGTTGGAGTTGGTCGACGTTGGCTTCTTGTATATAACGCCTGTCGGCCCGTCCAGATTGCAGGTACACAGAAATTGAATTATTCACTTGACCAATCTACACGCTTCAAAGCGAACCATTTGCACATGTTCCAAGTCGCAGTTCAACGAGATATCGTGATAGTAAGAGCAAGAATACAACATGCATTTTGGATCCAGGATTTCCCCTGGATCCGTGACACAAAGCTCCTTCGCTTTCACCATTCCTCCTTTCTTTTTTTGCTCTCTTCCCTCAAAACCCCCCCATGGTTCAGACAAATCTCACCTTCTCCCGCCCGATTCAAACACCCCTTCCCCCTTCCAACTTGCCATTCGCACCGACTTTAACCCTCGTCGCGATCGAAACCCACACAACCACCCAATCACCACCCCGCGGTCTACTCTCCTTCCCCATTGTCAACCCTCGCCGTCCCACCCACAACAACCAGACCATTAAGAAACCCGCCCAGTCGACACTCAGACCCTCCCAGCTCCCAAAAAAGGCAACTTGACAATCTACCCATCGAACGCAGTGCCAACTTTTTTGCTTTTCTCGCGGCTGCTTAGGGTGGAGCCTGGAACCCGTGTGTTCTGTGCGCTTGCCAACTTTTTTGGGGGTGCTGCGTCATGGTCAACATCACTAGTATTACCGGTTTGGGTGGAAGGGGGACCGTGCAAAGGACGGATTCGGATGCGACGGATAGATTAGGATGGATTGAGAGATGGATCGAGGGCATTGGGGGCTAGATGGGCCTAGGGCGCAGGATTGTGGCGGCGACGATACAGTACATGGTGCAGGAGCGTGGCGCTGGTGGTGGCAGTGTAAGGCGGGGAAATGGGTTAAGAGCGACGACCCACGTCTTGTTCTACACATTTCATGTATTGCTGTTAACGCTGCAGCTTCTTGTTTAAATCGCCACAATCCCTAGCATACCGCACACAAACTGGTATCCAGCGCACGCAAGAAAAAAAACAAAAAACAAATCACACGCATCCCTTGCTTGTCCTGTCACTATCGCTCGCTATTCGATCCCAGGTGACCCAAGGCATCGCCTGCATCCCACTTGCCATTCTTCTTCTTCACCACCGCCGGCTTCTGCCTCTCCCGCAACTCCGCCAGACGACCGGAAATCTCTTTTCCCTTTTCTCTTAACCCTTTGCTTTTGGCGAATAACGATTCGCTGCGTGACACGTTGTCCTTGGACTGCTGCCGCTGCTGCTGTTGCTGATCCTGTCCCACATACGGCTTGGAAATCGCCGCCCTATACTGCTCGCGCTCGACAATCTTCTTGCTGCGCAGCGTATCCGGTTCAGAACGTGGCTGCAGCTTTTCCTCTTCATCGTCGGGGTTAGCAGGAGCAGGTTTTAGAGACCGGTTCTCTGGAATATGGACAACACGCTGTTGTCCGACAAAGGAGGTGGCATGAGTGGTGTTCTCTGCGGGAGTATGCGAAGCGAAAGTGGAGAGCGAAGACAGGGAGAGGGAAGAGTACAGCAAGCTTGGCACTGGTGGTTGAGACTCTTCATCTGTTCTGTGTTCGGGTTCTGTGCTGGGTGGTGGGCGGAAGAGTGGCGTAGGGGCCCCAGATGCTGAGCGGGCGCTTTGGTATCCAGCTTGGTCTATGTCCCGACGATAGGCTTCATGATCTGTTTCGTGAGAGACGTCCTCCTTTCTGTTGTCGCGCTGGTCTTTGAACGCTGCACTGTCTAGCAGGCTGACTCGCGCGTACTCTCGGAGCAGAGCATCCTCGTCGGATTGAAGTTCTATGAGTAGGTCGCGACGGGAGCGGCGGACTTGGAGAGTAGGCTCAGGTTCTGTCTCAAGGTCGACTTCTGGGCTCCGATAGCCGAGGAGTGACTGTGACGGGGAGGGAGCCGCTGAGCGCCGGTTCCGTACGCGCTGCTCTTGGCCTGAGTGACTGTCATTGTCAGAAGGCACATCGTATTGCCAAGATGGTTGCTGGAATCCTTCTCGGCGCGACTGCCGTTCACTTTCATGTCCGTGATCATCAACGGAGGGTTGCCTAGACGAGGCTCGCCATGTCTCTTGTGGCGTCAAAAGATTCTCCGCACCTGCTTCTGAACCTTGATTGCACCGCGACTCGGGGTCATCTTCTGTTCTACTTCCGTCCCCGATCGTTCGCATACTTTCTCTCCGGCCTATGCTCCTTCCTGATGGCGTCGTCTCGAGCAGCCACGTCTCTTCTGCCTCAAGTCTCTTCCCATGCGCCATCAGCAATGTATACTTCATTAGCGACGTAGCCCGATGCTGGTCCGCGTTCGTGAGCGATATAGTCGCATCGCGCGTCGTGACACGTAGCTTCGGAGCTCGAGCGTCGCTCGGTTGAGTTTTGGCTTTCAAGGCGAGGCTTTTCAGTGACGACTTTCGTGTGGGGATCTTTGGTGGCTGTAGAGAGCGCGACGAGTCTTTTCTGCCCAGCTTCTCCGTATCCTTTATGTGCTCCGTGTCTCTTACGAGTCGTCTTCGTTCCTGCCGAGCTTGTCTATCAGCCTCCTCTTTCTCTTCATCATCGAAGACCCTCTCTAACGCGTCTACTTGATCATCCCTCAAACTTTGTCCTTCTTGCCGTTTAAGGCTTCTGGTAATGATTCGCTTGATACCGGGTCCACAGGCAAGCCACGTCCCCTTCTCTCCAAGTCTCTCATCTATATTCAACGCCACTCTTGCTTCTTCAAGACAGATCCACAGATTGCGCTGCTCCCTCGCCCCAGCATTCTTAGAATCTCCACTGACGAACCAAATAGGCACCTGGGTACCTTTGTTGGTAATCTGCCACGCTGCAACCAAGTCATCCGTGCTCAGCGTCAGTTTTGCTACTTTTCCTCTTTTCGCACGATTCAAAGCTACCTCTTCGTCTTCGTATGCAGTGATCAATCCATTGACTACCGCGCTATCACGGTTCTGCGCTAAATGCGCCTCGATATTCGACTTTGTAAACGCATCAAGACTACTTATAAGCGCCTTTCCGGGGTCGGTTGTGATATGTGCTTTGTCAACCACGGCATAGAGATAACCTGGGCGTTGAACACGGCGTTTGAGAAGAGCGGCGGGGTATTCAAGAGGGGTATCTAACGTTCTGTTCGTGATGGTCAGCCTGTTCCCTTCCTCTTCTCCCACATGTCGTTTTGGGAAGACGCACATTGACATATTCGCAGATTGCTGGTCGCAAAGCTTGGCGGCACAGTGCGATGCAGTACTAAATCAAGACAAGATGCAAAGCGACGATGCGAGAAGCGCGAAAAATTGCGAATGGTGGAATTTGCTGTGCGTTCGCTATGTTTTGGTACCCATTCTTGATACCTTGGTTATGGCGTCTTGAGAAGGAAGGGTTCATGTGGGTACCAGTCAGGTGGCCGGTGGGTGTAATTGACACCTTACCTATGGTAGAGCTATTACATGTACATCGCTAGTCATGAGTCAATAATGACTAGATTGGAGCCAAACGTGTCAAATTTCCACATTTTGGGTATCATGTGTCATTTTCAACCAGGGTTGTAAGTATTGGCTTGTTCTGGTTTATACCAACTATGTAGAATGAAATGAAAAGAAACGTAACCAACAACACTTTCTGTACGGATAGACTCAAGAGAACAACAGGAATGAAGCAATATTTTTTCAAGCCGACCCTCCGGAGCGACGCAAAGCAAATCCAATACAAGAAAGCACGCGTGACCAAAGAAATTGAGATCATTGCCCGAGCAGAACGCCTATTCCTAGGCACACGATCTTGTAACCCATAGGGGCGGAAGATCATTCCGCGGAAACTACCAGTACCAAACGCTTAGTACGAAAAAGTCTCCTCAGAGAAGTCAATGCTTCGTATATCCACCCTGCGTCTGACAGCTGCTCTAACACTGTCACTGAGACCTTTTGGGCCACATACTGAGACCGCCATGGCACCGACTTGTGCAAGCACTTCTTCGTCCAAGACGCTTTGCACATGACACCGTCCCAATTTAACGTCCGCGTATACGGGTAAGGAACCTGTTCCCGCTTCAAGTGACGTCAATCTTGAGACGTAGAGGCGAATCCGGACCACTTTACCAAAGCTCCGTATCGCCGAGATCTCGTCAAGCCAGGATTTCACCCACCCTAGCACATCGAGGTCGGCCATGCACCACACCAGGACGATTTTCTGTGTCGCAGCTGTGTTTTGGTTGTGCGCAACAAGCAAGTGTCGGACAAAGGACAACTGGTGTGTAATGCCCACCCCACCGGCGAAGAGTACGACGGTGCCATACGAGTCAAAATAGTGATTACCACCGTACGGTCCCTCTATCGCTCCCCATATACGCAGCTGAATATTGTCAGCTTTCGACACCAGTTGGTGAAGAGAGCGCGTCATTCCTTGGCGTGATCGAATGATACAGGTTACGGTACTAGGCCCGCGTTCGGTTTCAAGGTCGTCAATAGTGGTAGGTAGCTTCTCTGATAGGCTGTTTGCGTAGCCTGAAGACTGGGACCATGCAACAGAGAACGGGTGTGACCCCAGTAGCGCAATCCTTGGTAGGTAAATCTGAATGTGTGATCCGGGGTTAGCGTTCCATGAGTGCGGCAGGGAAAAAGTGACACGAGTCGCCTCGCCAGGTAGAGCCTCCAGTCTCACGTGAGACCACGTTTTTTGCTTCCATGAGAGATTGTGACGCACTATGCGGTATAGGCGGGCCGCGGGTTCCAAGACCAAGAGAAAGATGACGAGATAAATCCAAGGCAGCTGTGGGAGGGCGTGTCTGGCTAAGTGGAAGTAGATGCCTGAGATTGCGATGGCGACACCAATACGATGCAGGGTTAGGAACGTCTCGTAAAAAGAACGTCGGAATGGGCCAATCGAGTGAAGCATGAGCAGCAGAAACGCCACAAAGCTCGTCAAACCGCACTTGAAAGACACCGACTGAGCCAGAATCCAGCTGACAGCCCGCCAACCACTCTTGTCCTCGTGAGTCACTTGGTATGTGTTATACAGAAACGCCGAGACATGGGCTGCGGATTCTAGCACGACGATTCGTGCGGCCCACCGATGAAAAAGATTGAACGTGTCGTAACTGACGTGGAGTAGCTGTATCAGAAGGTTGTTTCGCAACGCGAATAGCACCGTGAGGATCAGATTGAAGGCGGCCAAAGCTCCTGATCGACCGCGGAATTCGGCTACCATCTGGACGCAGGGCTGCCTGGGGATCGCAAAACAGTATGCCAAGTTACTGAAGAAGTACACCAGAATCACGGCCAAATGTGGGCGTAAAGGTCTGGAGACCGAAGGTATGAAGCTGAGAGTTTCGATACTGCTGCTCGACTTGACTGGCGCATACAGAAAGTGCCGCTTGAATGATCCCCAGTTCGAGTGCCGATTACTCTTCCAGAAGTCTTGCCCTCTGCATGATGCTACAGCCGAGAGCCGACGTCTATCATTTCTCACAGAAACGAATATGCGAAAGCATAGGGCGAGGGTCGTCGGTACCAATGCTGTGGCGACCAGGATGTTGACGAACAGGTAATTCAAGGGCTGATTGACTCCGGCCAAGCCGTGGCTATACTTGAAAGGGTCGTAGTCGCTCGAGTCTTCGATATTGCTCCTATTCGCAGCTCGTTCATGTGGAGAATTAGCCATAGCTCTTTGAGTCCGGCAGTCCAGGGTTTGTGTGAGGTCTCATGCGCGGTTCCTTCTATGATGAAAGACTGACAAGAGTTAGAGGACATCTTTATACACTGAAGGAAAGAGGCGAAATTGAGAAGGTGTGAGAGATCGAGATCAGAGGCAGTCTGGACAAGCCTCTTCCCCGAGCCAAGTTTGCCCACAGCTGCAGGCCTTGTTGACGGGTCCCGCCTGACGTACATCTATCTTCAGTATTGGCGCCGAGTCAAAGGTGTGGTGGCCTTGGTGTGCTCAACACGCCGTGAAAGAAGGCTAAACGACACCATGGCAAAACATCGGCATATCTGTACGACTGGGCTTGGGCTGCACTGGTGGCCAAGAAGACTAGTCTTGTTAGCACAAACAGGAGGTTGCACATTTGATTGAGCCGCGACTTTATGGTCAAACGCTATCTGGCAGTCGTAACGAGATCTTGTGTAGCGAACCAGACGAGACGAGACGCCACGCGAAGCTGGGCGGGGAATACGGGTTGTTTACTTGCACCCAAGTAGCTGCGCTTATAGAAGGTCGCCTTTCCTTCCCCGTGCATGTCAAAATCCTTGGCATCTCGATTGGGTGTCGTGTATGGTCGGAGATCCTGGCCGAGAACGGATGAGTTGTGGAGTTGTACAAGAACTCTGAGGTGGGAAACATAGCATTCACACGACTTTCCTCGGCGAGAGTCAGTCTAAGCCCTTTGGTAAGCCTCAAAAACATTGGGGGCTCGCGTTAGCAACGGTCATGACCCCACACCATGCTACCGGTGAATGAGAACAAGCCATGGACCCCTGTCTCTGGGGCAGTGACGGTCTGAGAGAGATCTCTTTGCACCAAATGTTTCATTGCAATAAGTGTTCCATATGTCCACCTTTCATCCGAGCCCGGGGATTCCGACAGAGCTTGTTGTCAAACGAGTCAATTTCATTGTATTCCTGTTCATACTCAGAGTCCATATTGCTTTCTAGGGCGGGTACCGTCGGTAAGATGCCGTCGAGTTCATCTGGAATGAGCTGGCTCCTTGGTAAAAACATCACTTGCCTTCATTACCGGCCGATTTTTGTCCGGTTACACTGATCTGTTGGATGTGACAGGAGGTTCGCAATCGTGAAAGGAAGCTGCCACCGCTCAATGTGGGATAGTGTTGACCTGAGGTGACAGGGAAGAAGTTGATCTAGAGAATCTTGGGCTGACATTCGGACTGCGTCTCTGGAGCCTAGACTCATGAACGAGGCGCAAGTGCTAGGAGTTGAACAGATCCAGTGAGTACGACCCAATGTCATGCATAATCCCGTCAATTGCAGAATATTGGCAATAACGTAAGATGCGGCCGGAATTCGGGTGAACAGCAAACCTATACAAAGTCAAGGGTCATAAGTTCCGGTCGTGCAGCATTCATTGGCTGCGTCCGGTAACCATTGAAGTTTTCTAATCAAGCGAACTGACAAGCGAAGCATATCAACTCTCCAGGGCGTGAGATGAGAACGCCGTGGCTAGACGAACGCGTAACCATTTGTTGACGCATTAGAGGTCGAGGGGACTCGGCCTGTCCCGGCCTGCTCGCCCAGGCGTCAACAGCGGGTGGAGACGTGAGTAAACGGTGGCAAAACCCCTCCGTAGTTGCCTTCATGGCGATGGCGATATAGTGAGCGGTATAGGACGAATGTTGTCGTTGGTATTGGGGTGGGCGGGTCTGTGCAGATGTGGCAGAGGCCGGCGTCGCGCTTCTTAACCCCGCTTTTATCCCCACAAACAGCTCCAGCAGGCATGATGCTGAGGCAGTCTTGCTCACATCGCTTTCGACTCCCAAGACGTATCGCTCACTTGCACCATCTCTTTATCGCACTCGACCCAATGCACGAGACTTGCAAATATGCCTCTGCCACGACTTCGGTAACCTTCAATCGCGAATCAACATTTCCGCATCATTTATACGAAACCCGAACAGGACTTAAAATGAATTTAGGTAAGAAGCTCTGACGCTGTCTGCCATATAGGGAATGGGGACTAATACAGTGGAGACTTCTTCGTCTGCGTCGCTGGAGGGTAACATGAAAGCAAGCCTTCCTGCCAAGACGGTGAAATGGAATAAAGTTTTAGCCTGGACCGGCACATTTATGAAAGCCCTCAAGAGCCGATTCATTCGCGTGGACTATCGCACAAATGTTATGGAGACGCTTGTGGGCGAAAGGACCTTTTGAGGAGTTAATCATCACCACAGCGATAAATGACTGATGAGTCGCTCTTTCCTTGAATGAGACTAACCCTATATTATCCCTCGATTCATAATAGTAAAAGCTTGTCGATCTACCGATCGTACTCAATCAACCGACTCTTTGCCGGGTTTCCTGCTTCATGATCAGGTACGTGAAGGGAGGGAACCATACCAACGTTGCCCAAACTCATTGGTGTCTAGCGTGTGATACGATTTTGGAAACATCACCTTCTCTCTTGCCAGTAACCTGATACCGGAAAGCCATGGTTTCAATATTGCTCTACTGCGTTGCTAAACCAAGCCCGCTGCGATATCGGAATACAAGGTCGATGCAACACTTGGGAGGGCTATTGAGGCTGGATCGATCTGGAGTATTCCAGCCATGAGGAGAGATCGGTATACAGAGAGAGTGCAAAGTCTTGCAAACACGCGCTATAGAGGGCTTGTGGTGATTGGGGCTTGCGAATGCGAGATTTGCGAGCAACGGTACCACCAACCCCCTTCTACTCGACAGAGTGCAAAAGCTGTCGAAGCAATGGTGATTCGACTGCTGCCTGAAATTGAAGATTACAGTGAGCTTAAGTCGAGTCTAGGCCGAAGCGTCTGCAGCGCACTCCAAACCGGTCTATCAGAGTATTTCAGCTGGCGGACGGCCTTCTAACGAGCATCTGTTTATACAAGAGCGTGGAAGCAAGCCTTCACGTGGCAAAGACGATAGAGGAAGCAGCGAAGCGGTGACATCACCAACATCTCCACAGACTCAATACACCATCTCACTCACTTTTCCCTGCCCCAACATTGCGCTACTCAATGCAATATTTTACATGTACCTTATCTCCACGTTATCACAGCCTTGTCTGCATCGTTGGTGGCTGCGCCGCTCAGCGTCCGCTGCTTTGTCCCCAGGCGAAGTAGCCACGCCGCATGCAGCGCGCCGGATTCAACTGTACTCGGCAAGGCAGCAATCCGCATGCAACACATGCGCCTTCGATCTGGCCTCAAAGCAAAAGCTTTCTGATCGCATCGCTCGAAATGCGACTGAGCCTCCGTTGTGGACGGCATTGCAAAAGCTAAATTCTTCATACTGGAATTCATGCGGCGAAACAAAATGATAACATCTCAGTCGCATGATCTCGCGCACACTACGGCTCATTTCGATTCAAAATAAGCTTCATGGAAGATTGATCGAACCTTGGAGGTGCTGTGCCGCAAAGGTAATGCCGGCGATATACCAACAACTATCATGCACGGTCAACCAGTCTGCGTTGACACGGTCTCGAGCCGTCAGCACTTGGTCAGCAAACGGGCCTTTTGAAAGTGTCGACTAAATCAGCCAGAGTTCTGAGTGTGACTGCATACGGCAGACACACGACACCATCTTCACAGAAGTGATCGTCCAACTGCGTTGTTGGTTGTCAATCGCAAACCATTTCAGCCGAGGGACTCGGTGCATCATGCAACGAAACAGGTCCTGCAACGCTTTGCATGAAGGAGGGGAAATAGCGAAATAGTGGCAACAGACGCAGCGCGGCTCTAGCAATTTTGTGACCTGCGGGCCGTCTTTGTTTCCAGCAAAAGTGCGACGTTGACGGCGTTTCAAGGAGCCCAGCGCGGAAAAACAAACGCGCAACACGAACGAGCGCCCCTGCTGCCTCGTTTCCCAGGAACATGTTCGCTGACTCTAGCGCGTACACGCACCCCTCAGCCCTGGAGATCAGTGACGGCCTGAGGTCTAGCCTTGCTGTAAGGAGCCGGCGTAGTTTCAGAACATCATGCGCCAGCTTCGTCCTCACGCCGCTTTGCACCTCGTAGTTGGTGTTTTCCGCGACACGCAAATGTAGCGGTTGGACAAGAGGCGTGAATCCAACACAGATTACACAAATAACGACGTATGAAACTGCGGTTAATAATTTGTCTTGCTGCGGCAGTGACAGGTGCGAACGTTGGGGGCGGATATTCGCAGCCCCGCGCCCCTGTACAGGATTGCGGCGTTGAACCTTGGCGTGGAGATACCATGTAGCCCCCTGGGAAGGGTGAGATATAATTGCGCGGCCACGGCAGGTGGCTGATCGGCATAAACATATACGCCTCTTGTTCGCCTGGTGCTGTCCTTGTCATACAAACATCGTTTCTTTCTCACACCTGTTCCTCTTGCCTTCTTAACAGCGCCCGGTTAAGCCCCGGACCCTACAATATCTATCGAGACAACCAGCATTTTGTCGATACATTATCAATTCGACCATTTCCCCAACTTTCTCAACTTCGGCCACAATGTCTTCTTACCCACCACTTTCGCCGAACGGCCTTCCCAGCTCTCCACGAGCCAACCGCCAAATGCAAATGCTCTCTCCACTCGACACATCTTTTCCTTCCACAGCACCACACACATCATCACCATACTCAAGTGGATCAGAGAAGCAACCATCAAAGCCTGTCGACATATTCGCCGATGCGACCATCCCTCTCAGCCCGGCATCATCGACTTCGAGTTCAACCATCAAAGAGAACCCCTATGAGGGCCTTGAGCCGCGAAAGCGCAGCGGCCTCGCAAGACTATTTTGCTGTCTCGGCCGCGAAGAGCGCGCACGGCGCCGAGTAAATAGGAGCCTGGAGTTTGAGAAGGTTGGCGAGGCCTGCCATTGGACGGAGTACTAGATGACGACATGGTGTCGTTGCTGGTAGTGGTTGCATACCCGTTGGCGTCTGAAACACCCACACAGCGGACGTCCAGCACACCGAGCCACGAGACATTTGACAGCTCGGATATCTGGTCTCACTACCGGAGCCTCCCACCACCGGAATCGCGAAACACTCTCGATACGACTTTCGGTCAGCACATCATACCCCTTTTACGCTCAATGTGGCAACCCATCTCACATCGTCACTGCGACGTTTCTTATGTTTATATTTACAACCCTTGACCGGGCCGGAGACTTTTATTCCGGGTTTCCTTTGCGAGCTGCTGCATTGTGAGTCTGGAGAGACCTGCAGCGTTCCTTATTCAGCGTTGGTGTTGGTGGTATCATTGATTTGTACGATTCTAGATTCAGGGTTCATTTGCGCAAGACTGGCGACATACAAGCGCATTGTCGAAGGGGTCCATTGTCGACCAAACAAAAATCTATCATGATCCCGTCAACCATCTCGATCACATGACTTGTGCACGCGTCCTTGCGAACCTTCTCATATTGGCACTCCATCCTATCGACGCATTCCTGAAACTGCGTGGTCTTTTTCAACGTCTATCCCGACGCACCACTGTCGCTTATTGGTATCCTCGCACCGTAGGACAAAACGAACGGTGGTCTGCATCTCTGCTTCCACTCGCTCTGATCAACCGGCGACGCCATGTAGCGAAGCTGTGATGTGTAATTATTCCTCTAAAGTTTAGAAGTTGACGTTGTAATGTCTGAGATACGTATTCACTGGAATCAGAAGCATGACATATATGCCTTGACTAGGCTCACGTCCCTGTACATGCCCAGCTGACTTCAAGAGCCACCTTGTAAGATATCCGTACTGCGTCGGCATAGTTGAGAGTGATGCGAAAATACATCGCGCATGTGAAAATCGCGAGTATGAGATGGCTCGTAAGGGGGGCGCTGTCTGGTAGACGCATCTCGTCGCATGTGAGCAATAGAGCTTGTGACCTCTCGTGGGCGCTTCTCGTGAGGGCTGCTCAGCGCCACATTCTGCAGTTACCGGTCATCGTATGAGCTGGGACCCCCGTCGGAGGGGCCTCATCGAGCACGTGCGAACATGATTAAGGAAACCGTGGCCCCGAACAGCCTCATACTGGTCGGAGGCTCAATATCCTCGGCTCCTCCGACACTGCCGGCTAATCGCGTCCGTGCTCGCAGTCAGTCAGTCTTGCCAAGAATGCGTGACTTTAGTGGGGATCGTGGGGAACTCGAAACTCCGAATGCTGAGCCCGCCGGACGCATGGCTGTTGGGTAGCAGTCTGATGAAAAAAAAAGGCAAGATGCAGGCTTGGTGTATCGTGGAGATGTATAGAACATTGATGACTTGCATACACGATCGTCGCAGTGCCGTGTCGGTCAAACGGCCCTCCCCTCCTATCTACGTCACGCTCTTCTCCTGGGCAGTCTTAGCCCTTTTCGACTCAACCTCGGCCCAACCCCATGCGCTCCATATTCACAGCTCCACCCTAGTAAAGCCCGCCAGCGCGTGCTCATTTCGCCTCGGATCTGCTGAAGCTAGGACTATTGATATCATCTTCTGTCATTTTCTTCTCCCGCTGTTTACCCTTCCAACTCTTCTCTGTGATGTTTAGCAGAGCTGCACGCGCGCGAGTACCCGCCTCGATACTTCGCAGACCCCTCCCAAACCAGCAAGCATTTGGAAAGCCTAGGGTATGTTGGGGAACGGGGAATGCTGGAGTTGATAGGGAGTGTTTATGCTGATGTTTGGATGTGTGTAGATTGTAGCAATGGCTCCAGCGAGGAAGAAGTCGAGTCTGCCAGAGGGTAAGTGGCATATCCTGCTTTCACATGTTTTTCTACCCCCCCACACACACAAATTACTCCAAAGCTGACGACGACATTGCGCAGGCTACAAGGAGGACCACAGCAAAGGCGCCATGCTGCGCTTTGAGGACTCTCTCCCGCGCCTTCCCGTCCCCACACTCGAGGAGACCGCCAAGCGATACCTCAAATCCGTTCACCCGCTGCTCTCCAAGGCGGAGTACGATGCGACCACAAAGGCTGTCAACGACTTCGTAGCTCCCGGTGGGCCTGGAGAGATGCTACAACAGCGGTTGGTCGCGCGGAGAGAAGATCCCAAGCACAAGAACTGGATCTATGAGTGGTGGAATGAGGCTGCGTACATGGCCTACCGCGACCCGGTTGTGCCCTACGTCAGCTACTTCTACTCACACCGTGACGACAAGAAGAGGAGAAACCCAGCAAAGCGCGCTGCCGCCATTTCGACAGCCGTGCTGGAATTCAAGAAGATGGTCGACGAGGGCAGCCTGGAGCCTGAGTACATGAAGAAGCTTCCCATGGCCATGAGCTCCTACGAGCACATGTTCAACGCCTGCCGTGTGCCCAAGAAGCCCTCAGACACCAGCGCAAAGTTCCCTTACAAGGAAAACGCACACATCATTGCCGTCCGGAAGAACCAGTTCTGGAAGATTCCCCATGAGATCAACGGCAAGCAGCTCAACACCAGTGAGCTCGAACTTCAGTTCAAGCGCGTCTACGAGAAGGCTGAAAAGGCGCCTGCCGTCGGTGCCCTTACATCGCAGAACCGCGACGTATGGTCAGATGTGTACCCCAAGCTCAAGGCTTCCTCAGACGTCAACGCCGCCTCCATTCAAGAGATTGAATCAGCCTCGTTCCTAGTTTGCCTCGACGACGCCTCCCCCGTCACCTTGGAAGAGCGCGCGCACCAGTACTGGCACGGCGACGGCGCTAACCGGTGGTTCGACAAGCCGCTCCAATTCATCGTCAACGAGAACGGCACATCAGGTTTCATGGGCGAGCACTCGATGATGGACGGCACACCCACGCACCGCCTGAACGACTATGCAAACCAACAAATATTCTCCAACGCGCTCCCCTTTGACGACCCCAACATCCGCTCCGACCTCCCCAACCCCAAGCCCCTTCGCTTCGAAATCACAAAGGAGCTGCAACAAGACATTGACGACGCCCAAGCACACTTTTCCCGCCAAATTGGCGCGCACGAGCTCAGGGTGCAAGCCTACCAGGGCTACGGCAAGGGCCTGATCAAGAAGTTCAAGTGCAGCCCAGACGCCTATGTGCAAATGATCATCCAACTCGCATACCACAAGTTCTACGGCAAGAACCGCCCCACATACGAGTCCGCAGCCACCCGTCGCTTCCAGCAGGGCCGCACAGAAACCTGCCGCACCGTCTCCGACGAGAGCGTAGCCTTCTGCGACGCCATGGCCGACGCCGACGCCTCGCCCGAAGACTGCCAGAAGAAACTCCGGGCCGCCCTCGATGCTCACGTCAAGTACATCTCCGACGCCAGCGACGGCCGCGGCGTCGACCGCCACCTCTTTGGCTTGAAGAAGTGCCTCAAGGAGGGCGAGGACGTGCCTGCGCTTTACCAGGACCCGGCCTACACGTACAGTTCTACCTGGTTCATTTCTAGCTCTCAGCTCTCGAGCGAGTACTTTAATGGCTATGGATGGAGTCAGGTCATTGATGATGGATGGGGCATTGCGTACATGATTAATGAGAATAGCATTCAGTTTAATGTTTGCTCAAAGGGCTTGGGCTCAGTAAGTTGTTTTCCTCTTAGTTTACCATTTTATGCGAATTGCGAAGCTAACGTGTTGTGTCTTGTAGGAAAAGATGAGCTTCTACCTTAATGAGGCGGCGGGCGATATGAGGGATATCATGCTACCTACTCTTGAGGCGGCAAAGGCGAAGTTGTAAGATGAGTAGTCGTGGACGTATAGAAACATTTCGTGGGTTGGAGAATATCGTGGGCGCGAAGCCTTCTTATACCTCGAATTTCATGTTGATACATGGATAAACTTCAAATTTCAAACATATCCCTTCACTACATCTATTTCTCATCTCCCACTCTTCTCCTAGTTGTGATCATGACTTTGGTTGCCATTCTGCCTGGCCTTTGCACAGCACATGGCTTCGCTTCTCGACACTCACCTCCCCATGCTTGGTAAACGGTGCAATCGCAAAATCACGGTCATGTTAGCAGCGACGCCAAAACTGACAAGACGAAGAGGAGTGAATTTTGGTATGCTAAGGTACAGATCAAAATCGAGATAACCTCATTCGCTGAAAAATGGCTGGTTCTGAGACACCAGAAAGAACCCAGTCCAGTCCAGTCCGGAACCCATAAACTCATGTCATTACTAGTGTACAATCGTCACCCATGATTTTCGGCTGCGATAATTTATGGGTTCTCCTTGACCCAGTCAACACCCTTCTTGATGTTCTTGCTGAGGTCAGCGACGCAGGTGTCGAGGAGCTTCTGCTCGTAGTCGGTGATCTTGCCGACGGGGTGGATCTTCTCGACACCGTTGGGGCCGAGCTCGACGTTGGTGGCGAAGTAGTCGCAGCCCTGGTCCTTGAACAGGGGGGAGTCGACAAAGGTGGGCTCGATGACGTTCTTCTGGCCCTGGGCAGCCTTGAGCAAGGACTCGGCGAAGCGGGCACCAGCCATGGCCATGGAGAGAGTGGCAGAGCCAGCACCGTCCTTGGCCTGGACGACCTCGTCACCACCAAACTGGACGCGCTTGACGTAGTTGTCGAGCTTCTCGCCCTCGAGGTTGTAGCCGGACTGCGACAGGAGGGGAACAATGGTAGCGCCAGAGTGGCCACCGATGACGGTGATGTTCTCGCTGGCGGGATCGGTGTTCTTGAGCTGGGAGATGAAGCGCGAGGCGCGGACGACGTCAAGAGTGGTGACACCGAAGAGGCGCTTGGGGTTGTAGACACCCTTGGACTTGAAGACCTCGGCGGTGATGGGGACGGTGGAGTTGACCTGAAGAATTAGCCTCATGCGTGGATTCCGCGCGACTTGCTTCAACATACGGGGTTGGAGATGATCAGGATGTTAGCGTTGGGGGCGTGGTCAGCGGCGGCCTTGGCCAAGTCGCGGACGATGGAGGCGTTGGTGTTGAAGAGGTCTGTAGCGCGGTCAGTGATGGCCCATTCCTCGTCGCTTTCGATGCATACCGTCACGGGTCATGCCGGGCTTGCGGGGAACACCAGCGGGGATGACAACGATCTCAGCGTCCTTGAGGGCCGCGGCAAGACCTGAAGGAGTGGCATCGTGGCCAATGACCTTGGTGCATGTCAGCGCATCTTTCGCAAGCGGCTTCAAATAGTGTCTCGTACTTCGCTCTTGGTGTTGATGTGACCAATGTCGGCGGCGACACCTATAGAGCATCAATTAGTACGTGTTGAATAGCTAGCAAGGCCTACTGGAGCTTACCGGGAGCAAGACGGATGTCGTAGAGCGAGAGCTTGCTGACCCTGGGGTTGAGCTTAAGCAGCAGCGACAATGGCTGACCAATACCACCAGCGGCACCGAGGACGGTGACCTTGGAGTTCTACAGCAGCCTCAATTAGCATCATGTATCGAAAAATTGGCAATGGCGATGCATCGACGCATCCAATGGCCCCACTACGAAAAGCGCTCGCAGCCATGTCCGGGAATAATCGTACCTGGCGGGCCGAGGCCGAGAAGCAGCGGCGCTGGGCCTGGAAGAATGCTTGCCTAGCAGCGAACATGGTGTCTGTGATAGGAAATGTGAGGGGATGGAGACTGGGTTGGACTGGGAGAGTGTTGGCGGCGGTGTGGGAAGCTGCGGGAGGTTTTGCGAATCTTGAGCGTCAGTGCTTCTTCGGTTGCTTGTCGGAGCTACGGCTGACAGCCGCCTTGATTCCCACCCCTCCCGCGGGGGTCACGACATGTCGGCTTCTCCATCATCATAATCATGCCCACCCCCAGCATGAAACCAAAGGGCCGACCCCCATTCTGCGTCATTCCTGCGCCCTAATGCATGTGGCTAGTAGTCAGGCTAGAATGACTACAGCGCATCACGTTGCGAGCGACAATGGCCGCTGTGCCCTATTTGCAGTAGCTGAGGAAGGCCTGGAATAGCTTCCAGCTTTGAGGCTATCCATCGCATCACAATGCCCATCTGTAGGCCAATGACACATTCTGCCGGTGAGTCGAGACAAGCTAAGCAAGCATCCGCAATAGGGCCGTTGAGTCACTGTGGCTGTGATGGAAGATATCGAGGTATATAGTATGTATGGCTATGAAACCGAATACGATCTTCTCATATCCTGGCTCTTCAACATTTCTGTATTTATCGAAGAAACTCACTGCAGCAACGGAGCAAACATTACAAAAATTTCGAGAAGACGCTATGGCCTCCGAAGAACACCAAAGCCAGAACACTACGGCAAGCGCGTCCTCAATACCTGAACTCCAAGATGCTTTGGGCTCGCTTTTGCTCGCAAGGCGATCAGAGAATGACACTACTTCGTCCATGTCTTGTCCTATTTCGACCCCTAACCACTTAGCCCGTGTCTGCCCTGACACCCTCACCCAACCCGAACGACCCCGATGGACAGGCGCACTCAGGCTCTTCGACTTCCCCCAAGAGCTACGGGATGAGATTTACTTTCACGTCCTCTACCGTCCGTGGCGGGTACACTATACCGCCCATGGCGACAAAAACTTCTGGGAATACAAAGGAATATGCGAGGATATCCAAAATCTACTTGTCGTATCCAAACAAGTATACCACGAGGCTTTCAAAGTGTTCTGCCTAAACAACACCGTCGCACTAACCTCGAAATACAACCCCCGCGAATGCTACAGGAAGCCACTCAGTGGGCTCCTTCGCCTGGTCCCCGATCGAGTCGCAAGCAACTTGACCATGGTCAGCCACACATACCGCGATGCGATTACCCGTCCCCATGGCGCATATGGCTTCGCACCTAGTCATACCAGCATTGCCGATGGCGGCGATGGCACCGAGAGTTTTCAGAAGAAGAATGCTGCCGGACAAACGTTTATTGAGATCTTGAGAGACGCACATACTCTTAAACAGTATTTCCCCAAACTGGTCGAGTTTCAGGTGGCCTGGTATCCGGAGCCGCTGTGGCTGGAGTTTCCGCAACCGCAGGGGCAGGTGCGTGAGATTGCACTCCTCTCGAAGGAGGGTGCAGACGAAAAGGAGGTTGTAGCCATATGGCTAGAGACTATGAGGGGATGGCTACAGGGGCAGAATGTGAAACCATTGAGTTGCGTGTGGCTTGTACTTGAAGGTTTCGCTACAGATGGCTTTACCTACGAGTTTGACATGTTGACGAATGAGGCATATAGAAGACTAGTGAAGGAACGTATAGCTGAACCTGATATCGAAGACAGCGGAAGAGCGTGGCTAGAGGAAATGAGCAAGGAAAAGACAGTGGGAAGGAAAAAGAAGGGTCGAAAGAGCTCGTCAGAGGGTGCATAGCCTATAACGATAGAGCTGATACATGTCCAAGTGTCAGAAGTTGCCTTCACCACAATACTGGAAATAATCAATTCCCTCAACTAATGAAAAAATACTGCATTGTCTATGTGTAATAAGTTCAGAAGGTATCTTTCCTCCAACATGAAAATGGTCACAAAAAAGTAGCTGAACACAACCACAGCGTCAGGGGTGTAAGAGAAAGTTTTAAAAAAAAATGTCTGCAGGAACTTCAGCTCTCTGAGCTAAAGCCCCGAGACAAAGGTCAAGGACACCGACTCGGCAAAAAAGAAGTGATAATGGGTCTTACCGCGACTCGAACGCGGGGCCTCTCGCAAGCAATGCTCGGGGTTTACCCTAAGCGAGAATCATACCACTAGACCATAAGACCATTTTTCACGTGATTTGATGGAAGAACATAGATTATTTTTGAATATATTGACTAGCAATGCTTCTCCATGTGGCCGTGAAAATGAGGTGTGGGCCTGAAACTCGCGCGCGCTGGTGTTGGCGTACATGAGGAACATCAACGTCAAGCTAACCCCACCGAACTTCACCTAGCCTCTTTTGAGACTAAGGGTGGTGCGCCCTACGAAATAACATCTGCGACTAGAAGTTTCGATGTAAAGGTGTGCGATGAGCAGTACTTAGTTTCAAGCAGACGTCACGGTAGCCAGACACATGCAACAATCTTGACGTCTTTCGTTGCCAGAATAGCTATCTCAGTATACTACACAAAACTTCCGAACAAGCACAAATGGCCAAACCGAGTGTGCACATCCGCCCCGCTGTCTTCCCAGACGACAAGCAGGATGTGGCACGGCTGTTCCTCGCATACGCGCAATCACTACCCATCAGCCTCGACTTCCAAAACTTCGAAGACGAGTTGGCTGCGTTGCCGGGAAAATACGCAGCCGACAAAGGCGGCGCTGTGTGGTTGGCGTATGCATCACCCGGAGAGTCAGAGCCAGATTCTTCAACATCAACCTCATTAGATGGCGGGGCAAAAGCCAATGCCGGGCAAACAACAGATGACCAAGCAATTGGATGCATAGCCGTACGGCCGTTTTTCGCTACACCTACAACGGCCGAATCCGCAGCTTTACTGGCGAGCTCAACGTCACCAACCACGGCATCATGCGAGCTCAAGCGATTGTATCTCACGCCAGAATCGCGGGGTCTCGGGGTAGCAAAGGTCCTGATGGATGTCGCAGTCGCACATGCGAGGGCATTGGGCTACAAGGAAATGTTGCTTGACACACTGAGAACGATGACGCCCGCGCGGAGATTGTACGAGCGCTATGGGTTCGAGGAGACGGGGAGCTATTACCACAACCCCGAGGATGCTGTCTTCTATCGGCTGGCGCTATGAGAAATTTTATCTAGATTTCTTGAGACTATCGCATGACGATAGAGGACACCTTGCAGAAGCGATGAGAGGTGGTGGTGTTAAAGCTTGGCAGACCGTAATTAAAGTTCAGGGCGTGATCGCGCGTCGCGATATATCGTCATTGATTTCCCGACTAGCGCGTTGCCGTTTGTCGCGAACGCGATCGCATTATCAGCCGTCATCGCCACCTGCCCCTGGCACTAGCAGCGACAATATCTACATTGTAATATCACTTTCTTGTCTTATTCTTCACGTTCATGCAACATGAACACTCCCTCCGCCATGTCTGAATCGCAATCTACGCCCGCGTCCTCGCCACCACCAGCCGACATGAACGTACCAGCGTCCCTACAAAAGGAGGAGGAACGCATGAGGACACAGCGCGAGAAAGAAGATGCGAAACGCGACGCGAAACTTGAGAAGGAGAGGCAGGAGGACATTAAGAGCGGTAGAGAGGTTCTAGACAAGAAGTTCCAGCAATTGGAGTTTCTCATGAACAAGTCAAAGCTTTATGCGTCGGTAATGCTCCAGCAAATGCAAAAGCAAGAAGAAGAGGAATCAGCACTGGATGAGAAGACCAAGGGCCAAACTTCGACGCGCGAAAAGGACGCCGAGAAGACGGCTGCCGAGTCGCAACGACGGGCTACACGCGGAAGCGCAGCGGCAACAAAGACGGAAGAAGCGGTCATGACACCGAAAAAGGGGCCCGGACGACCCAAAAAGGCAGAGAAAAAGGGTCGCGGCAGGGCGAAGAAGCAAGACTCAGATATATCCAGCTACTTCAGCAAAGCAGAGCTGAAGAAGAAGGCAGGCACCGAGGACGCCGAGGAGACAGCAGAGGGCGGAAAAGACAACGTCAAGACCAGTGACGTGGGAATGACTGATCTAAAGTCGGCGCGACAGCCTAAACTTGTCACTGGAGGTACAATGCGGTCATACCAGCTGGAAGGGCTTGAGTGGATGGTGTCACTCTACAACAACGGTATCAATGGTATCCTGGCGGATGAGATGGGTTTGGGCAAGACTATACAGACAATCGCTATGCTGGCTCATCTCTGGGAGAACAAGTCGTACGGTCCTTTTCTCATAGCCGCACCGCTCAGCACCACAAGCAATTGGGTTGCAGAATTTGAAAAGTGGACACCCAGCATGCCAGTCATGCTCTACCATGGAGATAAGAGAGAGCGCGAAAGGCTGCGCAAGACCAGGCTACGAAACCCGGGCACAGCCGACTTCCCCATCATGGTCACGAGCTACGAGATTTGCATGAACGACCGCAAATACCTGACTAGTTTCGGTTGGCAGTTCATCATTATCGACGAAGGGCATCGCATCAAGAATCTCGATTGTCGACTCATTCGCGAACTGCAACAGTTCCAATCAGCGAATCGTCTGCTCATCACGGGTACGCCACTACAGAACAACCTGACTGAGTTGTGGTCGCTCCTTCATTTCCTCTTACCCACCGTGTTTGACAAGCTCTCCACCTTTGAGAGTTGGTTTGACTTTTCCGGATTGAAAGACAAGGAAAGTTTCGAGCAGCTGCTATCCGAGGAGCGGCAGCAATACTTGGTCAAATCATTGCATGCAGTACTGAAGCCCTTTCTGTTGCGACGTGTAAAGACGGATGTTGAAAGCTTGATGCCCAAGAAGCGCGAGTACGTCTTGTATGCCCCGCTGACTGCAATGCAACGTGAGTTGTACCAAGCTATTCTCGATGGCACTAGCCGATCGTACCTTGAAGACAAGGCTGTAGAACGACTCAGCATTGGTCTCAGCAGTCGAGCGGGCACACCATTGAGCATTCGCAGCAGCAATGGCAGCAACAAGCGCAAAGCTCCAAATGACTCAAGTACGCCCAACAAGACCACGAAGACCTCCCGTGCCGGCACGCCGTCATCCGTCGCATCGATCAGGAGCCGAGGTCGAACGAAGAAGAACTACGAGGAGCTCAGTGATCACGCGTACTTTGCTAACCTCGACAAGCCTGAGTCAGAAGAGGAAGAAGAGGAGCTGGGGTCTGATGCCGAAGAGGAGAAGATACGTGCTGCAACTTTCGAGATTGCGAAACGTCAGCTCATGCAGAAGAAGCTTGGTAACCCTATCATGCAACTCCGCCTGTGCTGCAATTCGCCATACAACTTCTTCAACCCGTTTATTCGAGCCGATACAGACGGCACCGAGACATTTGCTTCGGAAACAGAACCTGACGAGACGCTCGTGTCAACCTCTGGCAAGATGTTATTGCTAGATTCTCTGCTTCCCGAGTTAATCACGCGTGGCCACAAAGTCCTCATCTTCTCCCAATTCACCACCACACTCGACCTTCTAGGTTACTACTTGGATCTCCGAGCCTGGAACTACTCCCGAATAGATGGTTCTGTAGCACAGACGGATCGTCAAGACCAGATCCTAGCTTTTAACAAACCCTCATCTGGTGCCGAAGAAGCGGCTGACATCTTTATCCTTTCTACGCGAGCTGGCGGCCAAGGCATCAACCTCGCAGCGGCAGATACAGTCATTCTCTTCGATAGCGATTGGAACCCACAGCAGGACCTGCAAGCCATGGACCGCGCACATCGCATCGGCCAAACACGTAATGTCATCGTCTACCGTTTCGCAACGCGCAACACTGTAGAGCAGAAACTGCTCGAATCCGCTGAAGCCAAGCGTCGACTGGAGAAGCTTGTTATTCGAAAGGGTGGCGTGCGTAATGATCGGGGTGGCACAAGGGCCGCAGACAAGGAACAGGAGGTCGAAGAATTACAGAAGCTTTTGAGGAGAAGTGATGGGGAGAAATACGATATCGATGAGGCTAGTGCAGGCGGGAAGGTTTTAGGGAAAGACGAGCTGGAGATCTTGTTGGATAGGAGTGACGAGGCGTATGAGAGGGCGGAGAAGGGGTTGGATATTGGTGGTGATGGTGCTGTATTCCAAGCCGTCGGGAAGAGGGAGGAAGGTGCGCTTATGGAGGGTCTGCGCGCGTGATGTATTCCAGTGACATCATCAGTTTTGTATATATTCGAGATGCATAGATTGGCGCATGAATAGGATACTTTGACAGTCAGAACAAGAAATTGTAGGCAATTTGGAGATGTAGAAGGTGGAGTCTTGATGCCCTAGTTTTGGACTAGCGTGTCATGGTCGCGCCCCGAGGTCGCGTCTTCTTCTTCTCCTCTTCGCCCCTGCTCCATCTTCCATAACCTTCACAAGGAGACGCCAGCAAACGATGTGCAACGGACCTCAGATGTCACCGATTAAAGGCGAGGCCAGAAGTAGCCCGGCCAAAGCCAGCTGATGTGCGTTTGCAGAAGAATTCCAACTTACCCGGTAACGCCATATTGCCTAGATGGTACCTTGCATCGCGCAATTCCGGGAGTCACTACTGAGGTTATGAGTATTGACTCTTCGCCGCTCCTCTAGACCAGTCGCTCAATTGGCTCGCCCGGCACTTCGCATTTAGGCATCTTCTGAAATTCCAGACGAGGTGTGCTTTCTACTGTAGACACGTGGAGGGATGCCGGGAATTTTGGACATGCCCCACTTGGCTGGTGATATGGGGCATTCGCTATGTTTTGCTGCGGCTCATGCGTGCGACCACAGAACAGAGGACGTATTCTGGAATGAGACTGTTAACCCTTTTCTCGTATTCAGACTGCGATTGCGATATTCTCCAGTCCAACGTTTTTCTTCCTTCCAAGATCAACAGTCCTTTGCTTCAGTAACGGAATTCCCACCACCACGATGGCCCCACAAAGGTTCCCATCTCTACAACCTATATATTACCAATAATGTGGCTTCCCGTAGACGAATGTACCGCCATCAAACATTGCAGCCTCAATCTACAAAATGCGCTTGGACGTGTGTCGGTATTGGTTGCTGGTATACGCGTTTGATTCGAATGGGTCCATTCTATACTTAGCCAAACACCTGGTATTCTTATCTGCTATATTGTCTAGGGAACTCGTACCTGCTCGCCTGCGTGACCTTTTCCAGGCTACGCGAAGCCATCTGGGAATATGATTTATACCCGGGTTCGCTCCTGGACAACTTTGAACTGTCTTGCAGGACCATCTCAAATCACTTTGCGCAGCTCAAATGCAGTGGATGTTGATCAGCCTGACTGGGGCCTTCAGCTGCTCAGGAGCTTTTGCTTCTTTGAGTCCGATGTTGAAGGCTGGGCTTGATGTACACACAAGGTCTTCTCTCCTCGGTTCAGAGGATGTCGGAAGCAGCACTGTTCATCTAGCAGAGAAACGTAACGTCACGACACCAAATTTCTACTCGCGGTCTCTCAGCTACTTGTTTCCTCGCCAGGCAGTAGGACGCTGCGGAGCAGACTTCAGCAATCAGAGGTGTGGCGGCAATCAGTGCTGCTCGAGCTATGGATACTGCGGAACGGAGTTCGAGGTACGTGGTAACCTTCGCCCACATCGCGTTTTCCAGAGGCCTCTGACAAAATTCCAGCACTGCGGACTCATAGTTGGGTGTCAGCCTGACTTTGGCCGCTGCGGCGATGCCGTTCCAGAGCCAACTCCCACGCCAACTCCCAGCCCATCCCCCACACCACTACCACCTACAAGCTCCTCTGTAATACCTCCGTTACCAACCGGTACGCTAATCCCTTCTACGAATGGCCAATGCGGAAACGTAACAACCTGCGCCGGCTCCACCTTCGGAAGTTGCTGCTCTGAATACTACTACTGTGGCAACTCACTGGACTTTTGCGGAAGTGGATGTAGGCCTGGCTTTGGCACTTGTGGTGGAGTAGCACCACCTCCAGGCTCTTCCTCTCTGCCGATTCCTCCCTCAAGCTCTTCGACTAGACCACCACCGACATCTACAGCAACTCCTAGCCCTACATCGTCTGCAGCACCAGTTCCGACGAATGTCAGTACTAACGGACGATGTGGACCGGATGGGAATGGTCAGACTTGTACCCGGAGTTCATTCGGGAGATGCTGTTCGAGCTATGGTTGGTGTGGCAATGGCCAGGATGACTACTGCAGACTGTCCTGGGGTTGCCAGCCTCAATTCGGGACTTGCGGCTAGAAAAAAGGACCTCTGGAACTGCGGGGGAAAGGATGATTGGTGTTGAAAGTGGGCTGGTAGTGAAGAAGAAGTTTGTACATATCAGAATGACGTAGGGTTGCAGAAAGGGTGCTTGAAGGCGTATATACTATAGATGTCATCCCCCCCCCCCCCCCCCCCCTCCCTAAATTGTTTCCTTGTGAAGCACATCAGCTGTTGTAGAGGTTCGCGGGATATTCCATGTCTTTGAATCAGGCGCTTGCGAGACGTAATCGATCTTGCGGTTATCGACAGACAACGCAAGGCACCCAATGGCCGAGTGCGTGGTGGTCGTTATGTAAAAGGGCCTCGGTATCTTGCTCAGATTTCAACAAGTGCAAAAGTTCGGCGGAGCGCTGCAACATATAGCGCATATCAAGCGCGAGGCCTGGATGTCTGCAGGCACAGGGGTGCATAAGCGACAGGACAGATGCTACATGAAGCTGTCAGATCATGCGTGACAACTTTTACCGGTCATGACAGACGCCCATTATCGTGGAGACACCGTGCAAAGAAGGTTTTCCTAGACTGACACCAACCATCATGGCTCAGGGTGAGGCCTTGACATTAGGCGTCACATTCGCCTAACCAGGTCAGCGCCACCAGGTATGAACAACTAACCTGTGTTTCCGGAGTATGCTCCATAGGCACCGTCCAAAGTCATGGTGAGCAGCCAACAAGAGGGAATGCGATCTGTGTTCAGCAACGAAGTGAACGAAACCTAGCTTTTGACGCGCCGACTATGACCGATGTGACATTTTCCTCTCCACTTTACGTCTTTCCAAGGCACATGAATTTGCAATAACAGCAGGTAGCACAATACCGCCTACCTCCGTCAACCATGGCCAAGACTACGCCGAACGAGGGTTTCATCCATACAAAACAAGCGACCACCAAATCTCCTTACTAAAATTACACATGCTGCGCCGCAGTAATTTTGTTTTGCTTTTGATTTAACGTTGAAGCTAGAGAGAAAAGTCTAGAAGGTGGGAAAGTCGAAGCTTGGTTCAAGAAAGATCAGCATACCCCGATGCGAAATACCCTTTCCCAAGGAATGGTTCACCACTAAAACCGCGCGCTTTGACCTCGGCAGGCTGCACAACGTCGGAAGAACAATGTCATCCCCACAAACGTCTCTGTTCGTCTACTAGTCTGACAAATGGCAAGTGCGCTGGTTGTAAGCCAGAGAAAAAAGTGCGACTCTCCACTTCCCCAGGAACCCCCCCAGACGAAAAAACAAACGACGACGTCAGACGGCGACCAACCGCTCACCCGCCGATCCCTTTGCCTTATTCCAGTAAAGAACACAAACAAGTGCGCAGGTATCTAGGCAGAGGGTAAAAACACTCCGCAGAATGGTATTGGTTCAAGTCCACTCAGAAACTAGTCGCGCCACACTTATTGGTCCGGCTTAGCCTGTTTCCGATGCAAGGCTACGCGGGCTAGCTTGTACAGCGACCCCTGGCAAGTACCACTTCTGGACGCATGATGGACCAAATTGAACTACCGGACAGGGGGGCGGTTTGGTTTTAATCTATCTACACCTTTTCAGGTAGGCCATTGGGAATTCATTGTCCATCTTGCTTGACGTGGTTTAGATTGTGGTTATGGAACCTGGCTCCTTGATGGATGAGGGGGACTCGGGGAGGCTGGTTTATCGGCGCCAGTAGCGCTGTGTTGATATTGGGTCCTGGAAGTTTGCTCCGTCGTCGTTGTCGGCGGCGGTGCCGGCTTCTGGTCCTTGAGCTTTGCTAGAGTTATGACGAAGGCTCTGTAGATGCGCCACTCGATCGAGCTAAACGGAGAATAACGGATACATGATCGAATTCAAGCAAGAACCACAAAACCACCACTTTCCACCGTAGCAGCTTCCACAATGTTAATTATGCGGCTTAAGACCTAACTAGTCTCCGACTAGATCAAGAAGCCCGTCCCAGATCCACCCAAACTTTATCCATTTTTTGCCTCGGGCACTACCCCGGATCCATCGTTCAATGCAACCAGATAAATTCACAAGTCAGTTAGCCCCAGTGGCGGAGTGTAACCGGCGCAGGGGATGGTGGTGGTGGTCCTGCAGGGCCTGCCTATATTCCCCTACCCACAGAAACTATTACCGACGAATCAAACAAAGTGGAATAGTCATATCTCTACCCAAGACAGCGGACCCAAGAGCCTTCCTAAGTAATTACAAGGGTCAGGAGACGATGACGGCGCGGCGCATGGCCAGCCATGCACACACATACGACCACCACCAGGTGTCTTGTATGCACACTATTGACTATAGGGAGAGATCGACAGCGGGGTTTGGTCATGATGAGAGACCAGTGTGGAGGTTTGAACCGCGGTTGTTTTCCTCTATCGGTGTTTGGGGGCATTGGGGGGGGAGGGGAGGCGAAATACGCCCGCCCATCATACCCGTCACCAAGCCCACGGGGCCGAGAAGGCGAGACGAGCGAAGGCGTCAATGGCGGTACGAGGTGTTTAGTACCTTATAGGATAGGGTGATCAGTATATATGCTCACATTGCCTCCGGTTCATCAATTGCTTTCCAAAGTTTACTCATCACATCATTTCGAGAATGCTTTTCTCTTCCCTACAATTAGCACTTATTGCCGCAGCGCCTTTTGCGAACGCATGGCCTACTGCTATCCTCGACGCTGCGGGCCATGACCCTGAGCTACTGAAGCGTGCGGAGGATGCCGCGAGGTTACTTCAGGGACGACAGGCTGGTGCAGGTGCTGCTACTGCCATCTTTGAGCCGGTGCCTATATTCAATGCCAAAGCACAGTTTATCAACGTGACGGCGGGTAGTGGCCATGAGTATGTTGCTCCGGGGCCCAACGACCTTCGTGGCCCATGTCCGGGTCTCAACGCCTTTGCGAACCACGTGAGTTGTGCCGTATATGCTTGGTCGAGTTGAATATTGACGTACCACAGAACTTCCTCCCACACAATGGATACGCGTCGGTACAACAGTACATTGACGTTACCCAAAAGGTCGTCGGCATGGGTGTGGGCCTGTCGGCATTCCTCTCAGTCCTCGGTGGCGCTCTCGACGGCGACATCTTGAACTGGTCCATTGGCGGCACGCCCTCACTTGCCCAAGGCGGCGTAACTGGCGTCCTCGGCAACGGCCTCAGCGGTTCCCACAACAAGTACGAGGCCGACGCCTCACCCACACGTCCGGATCTCTACCAAGCCGGCAACAACTACAAGCTAGTAACCAGCCAGTTCCAGGAGCTGATCGATTACTCACCGGGCGGCGTGGTGACGCTGGAGAGCTTGACAAATTTCAGGAGCCACCGCTTTGACGTGCAGAAGCAGACGAACCCGAATTTCTTCAACGGCCCCTTCTCCGGCGTGTTGGTGCAACCTGCTGCGTACACCTTCATCTTCCGCTTCATGGCTAACCACTCCGCGGAAAACCCTGCTGGTATCCTGCCCTACGACGTTATTCAGTCGTGGTTCGGTGTCCAGGGTTCCAATGGAAACTACAAAGCTGTCCAGGGCTCCGAGCGCATCCCAGAGAACTGGTACCGTCGTGCGCTCGAGTACCCGTACGAGACGACTTACTTCCTTGCTGATGCGGTCAATGCTGCTGCTCTGCACCCCAAGTTCCTCGACATTGGCGGGTATGTTTTCTCTCTCCCTTTGGTTACAAAATATCTCACCGCTAACCTCCATCGCAGTAACACTGGCACACCCAACTCTTTCGTCGGCGTAGATGTCGCTGACCTCTCCGGCGGTGTCTTCAACTCTGCCGATCTCCTCAAGGGCAATAACCTCGGCTGCTTCGTCTACCAGCTTTCCGCCCAGGCCAAGCCTGATATCCTCCTCGGCCCACTTAACGCTCTTACCAGCCTCCTCGCAAAGGTGGTTGGCCAGTTGAGCTGCCCCAAGCTCGAGCAGATTGATGCTAGTCTGCTGAAGCAGTTCCCTGGCTACACCAAGAAGCCTGTGTACGGTTAAAGTCGAGGTTAGGACGATGATGTAAAAGGATTGCGAACAACATGTATATAATTGTGCTAGGTTACGACAACATCAACGGCTATGGCTGACAGTTGATGAATATGAATATGAATAACAAAAAACTATGTTGACCTTTTTTTTTGATTTCTTGCAAACTTTTGCTCGTATGCGCAATGTGTATTACGAAGTGTCACGAAGTATCACTCACCAAGTAGCCCACACACCTCCACACACCCCTCGGACCAAGAACATCAAAAATGTACGAAGCACACTCAGGTCCAGCTCTCTATTTAAGAGAAAGGCAGACACAACTCGAAAGAGAGCGCGATATCGAAGATTGTTCTTCCAACGTTCCGTTAAGAGTACACCGTATCGTATCACGGGACTCCTGCAGGCCCAAAGGCCTGCATCGTTGGTGTGATGTGCATGTACGTGCACATATAAAAAGGTATCACGATGGTCAATCATGGGCGAGGGCCGCATAACGATACGCCGTTTCCCATGATGAAAGCCAGAATAAAAGGGAAAATGTGAGGAAGTGGAAAGATAGTGAGCATCAATATCGTGTCGGTATTTGTGCACTTACTGCGGCAGGCCTGTCATGGCCCATGGAAAAGTGTTTCCCTGTTTCATCGTGATTCGTTGCCAATTGAAGGCCATTTCTTTCGGTGGTCATGCGCACTGACCCACCTACCAGAGCTTTCCCGTTCTCACAACGCCATGTTTCCGTGCTTTCGTACCAAGTCAATGGTGAAGAAGTAAGTTGTTGACCCATACGCCTTGCTAAATAGCAAACCAAAACCCCTGAACCGTTTTCCCGCTTGTTGCTTAGTCGTCATCAAGGATTTTTTGTCTAGTCGTAGTGCATGAAAAGCTGGCTCATGCTCTCGCCATGGTGGTTCCGCCTCACGGCTTCGGCAAGGAGGTTGTCGACGTTGATAATTACCAACTTGTCTCCACTTGCTTGGGCGAGCTTGTGTTCGGGAATCGGGAACGCATTAGTGATGACGATCTTGTCAATGACATCGCAGTTGCTCATTTCCTCGAGGCAGTCACCGCCGAATATACCATGTGTAGCGAAGCAGTAGACCTTGGTGGCACCACCACGCTTAACAACAGTTTCTGCGGCGGCAATCCACGACGCAGACTTGTCCATCATGTCGTCGACAATAAAGACGGGACGATCCTTGACGTTTCCGACAAGAGTAACCAGAGTCTCGAGCTCGGGGTTCTTGAGATCTTCCTCTTCGTCTTCTGATGAGGCTGCAGCGTCGTAGGTTCCGCCGAGGGCGTGCGAGTGTTCCGTCTCTCTGTTGCGACTGGAGGATGCATTCGAGACAAATGAAGACATCATGTGTGTGGGTATATCGTCGTTTTCACCTTCGGACGGGGGACGATTGCGCCATGTGCTGTGCGAGGTCGCGGACATGGAGGGCGAAGGGTGGGTTTCGTCGACGATATGGCCTTGGACGAGACGTCCGTGGATGACGTTGCGCGCACGCTGTGGTTGTTAGCATAGTTGTGGAAGTTGGTGGGGGGGGGTAAGGCAAACCTCGTCAGTGTATTCTTCGGCCCCGCTCTCATCCGCACTCTGCTCCTCGGGTTCTTCCTCGTGGTTCTCAGCATCCGTTCGGATGGGCTCCAGTGGCACTTCAGGCTCAACAATGGAGCCTGCCCGCATCGACTTGGAGAGGGGATGGCTTCCTGTTGGCTCAGACCAGCCGTTGAGCCGTCGTGTCAGTGGATTGACCAACGGGTTCGTGGTAGTACGCCTGAGGCTGGATTTGCCCGGTTCCGCTTTGGGGTCGATTGTAATGCTACTGATTGGCGTGACATCAGCATCGGCCTCCAACGCAGCCCGAACCAGATCTGGCGTCTCGTAGGTGCCATCGAGCCTCAACTGCTCGAACATGGCACTCTCATTCCAGTGCACGGCTGTGCCTGCCCGGCGCCTGTCGGTCGTGACAATGCCAAAGCTAAGCTTCAACGCGTCCGCCAGTGACGTGACGCGCTTTGTACCGCCGGGATTCTTGCTAACAACCACGGCTTCTCTCCAGTTGGGCACATTGACGCGTATCCAGCGGGAGAGCAGGGGTTCGGCGACGAGGTTGTCTACGGGGCACTTGAAGAAGCCCTGCATTTGCGACGCGTGCAGATCAATCGTCATTACGTGGCTGACACCGGCAATGTGCAGCAGGTTGGCGATCATGCGCGCCGTGATGGCACCGCGGTGCTGCTTCTTCTTGGACTGGCGCGAGTAGGGGAAGTAGGGCATGACGGCTGTGACGGATTTGGCTGAGCCACCTTTGCAGGCCGAGATCATAATCAGCAGCTCCATCACCGAGTCGTTGATTCTGACCCATTAGCCATTTGGCACACGACAGGGCGGAGCTACGCACTTCTCGCTCCCACTCTGGACGATGAAGACATCCTTGTTGCGGATCGAGGTATCTAGGCGCGGTCAGCACATGAGCGAGGCAGGCGTGTCAGCAAACCTACGGATCGTGACTGAAGTCTCTCCATTCTTAAATTTGCCCAGCGTCGCAGAGCCAGGCCTCATGCCCAGCCTGTCGCAAATCCCCTCGACGAGCCTGGGATGCGAGGTCCCACCGAAGACGATTGCGCCCCTCATCGTGGGCGGTCCGAGTAGCGTGACGTTCTCGTAGTGAGCAAATTGTGGTGAAGGCCGCTGAGGCCAAAAATTGTTCGACATTCCTGTTAACCTCTTGGCAGTCGGGCCTTGGGCGTGCCCCACTACCCGCTCCATCAGCCGACGAACACCGTCTGACTCGCCCTCACCAACTCCCGTTGACGCACCAGCTGGGGGGGAAACTGGCTGTCAATCACAGTCTGGAGGCCGTCTGGACCCTGGACGGAATCGGTAGAATGAAATACTAGACAACCAGGCTCTCGCCCGTCTTTATGTCCACGCCCGCACCACTCAAGCGTCTTACAAGCTGCTGCTGCGCTGGCACGCGACCAAACAATAGACCTCTCTGGCCAGTAACGCTTCTGATGTAGGCCACGATGCGCCATCGTACCTGCAGACGCTATTAGGCCCCGCCTTTGCACATGTCATCGAGGCTGCACTTTTAGATGCGCTATACATTTGTAGCTGTCATCCACTACAGAAGCACCGTGGCGAGATGGGGAGATAATGGACATGAATGAGAAACCCGGCCCTGCACCGAGTCAGGTGACAAAGTACTACCAGTGCACATGGGACGAATCTTCGACGTCTCCATCGGGAACTGCACTTGACGGTTCCTCAGTCAAGGAAACAGCCCCAACATGGTGTGATTCCAACCCGTCACGGCAACCATGTGGAGACCTGCTATATGGTAGTAGTCATCACCTTGATGTCAAGACATCAGCAGTACGCAAATCCATAGGGCATCTCGTCCAGGCAGCCTTGTTTTGCTGTACAGGCTACACAAGCTCACCGCCTGCTTCGTACTCCCATGTTCTCGGTGCTGACTGCTAAACGTTGCTCAAGCTGCATATTCCTCCATAACGGCAGTGAACTGATTGGTGGCTGCCCTGTTCGAGTCGTAGCCGTTCGGATTCTCTTCCGAGACCTACGCATACTCGCCAGGAAATTCATAGACGTCATAGCAGGCTGCCTGCCGTGTTCGGTTTGTTGGTGCATTAGTCACGCGAGCCGTCAGGCACTATCGTTGACCGTTGACTGCAACGTCCCCCCTACTGTAGACATGTTCTTGGTATTGCTGGGAGTGGGTGCGAGCAGAATGACCGGAGCATCTACCTTGAAGAAGAGAAACTTCTAAATAGGATAACTCCAACCGAAGCCATGGTTCGGCGTTGGTTCATCACGACGCTCCGTGGACCATTTTCGGTCATGTGGACGTTCGAACCCTGCCTCTTAGATGGCCAGGGCGTTTGAGAAAAGTCAGCGGTGAGCTGGTGATACCATATCAGGTAGTTGACCTGGATTCCGGAATAGGAAGAGCGACCAGCTACATGCAAAAGTGAGAGAATTTATGGTGTGCAGGAAGCGGCTTTTGGCTCATTCGTGCTACAATTGAATACGCTCAAACGAGAATGAGGGCGCCCTTCAACCAAAGCGGTCGGATCATCACGATCCCCGCCATTCTCTTGATCCTCAAACGATGTGCTGAGATTCATAAGGCTGCGAAGAAACACCCCGATTGGCTGACGCATCTGCAGCATGGCGGACACTAGTATGGGCTGTCCGCCACCGAGCACCAGGTCTTGGGTGTGCTGGCTCAAATCTCGTCGCAGTGTTTGGTTGTGCATGGACCCTTGCTTTGATGCTATGCGTGGACAACCTTGGTGAAGTGACAGAAAACGGCGTACACGACAGCAATGCAGAGCGCTACGCTAGCCAATCCAGATGCTGTTTCTTGTCAACAGCATTTCCAAGAACCTGGTCCAAGGTAGGAATGGAATGGAGCGCGGGTGGCACGTCGTACACGGTGGGGTCTACTGGAGCAACTGCTGCTGAGCAGCAACAGTCGAGAATGGCGTGATTGAATGTTTCCTGGAACGTGCAACGAGCCCCGGCTGATGGTCTTTCCAGATCGCCGATGCAGCCATTTGCCAGGTCTCAGGAGAGACAGTAGGAACCCGAGGATAGGCCCAGCTCGGCGACCATTTGAACCCCCCTGCAAGTGGCATGGTGGGCAGAATTAGTCGCATTGCAGCAATGTCTGGCTGCCATGATGCCGAGCGGTATATCTAGATGCAGGGCGTGGCGGTGCCCATGACTACACAGCGACAGCTCAAACGACTAGCGACAGCTATGACAAGCGGTTGAAATCCTTCTCGGGCCCCTACGCAGCGTGGACTGCAAAAAGCGTCGCGTGGAGACAAGACAAGCGTCCTTGGCACGTTTGTGACAAGTGATGGAGCTAGCGTGAACGGGTAGTGGTCCCGCCAGGAGATGACGCGCGCATTTGTCCACACGCAGGACGCCACACGGGCGCCATGGTCACAAGCAGACGTGATGGTTGCACGATCTTGCATTGTGGCACCGACGGCCAGGTTCAGTCAGATCCGGTGCAACCGAGTAGATTGTAAGCGAGCGTATAGCTCTGGCCGACTATAAAACAAAGTCGGGGCATGGTATCCACATGGGTACCATCCAGGCCTGCGCTGCATGTTGATGGAGACATCAGGGTCAAGTCTGGCGGCGCTGCTGGCTGGGTATGAAATTCGATGACATACAGTTGTTGACGATCAAACCTCGAATCAATCCAATCGTGCAGCGGGGGGACGGAGTTGCTGCGGGACTTTTTGGTCTGATATTATCAGGTCCATTGTTGTTGACCACCCGACTGGTACATTGGCAAACCATGCTATGAGAGCCATGGCCGAGCTTCTCCTGACACAGTTGGATAAAGTGCATATGGTTCATGCACATACGGAGCCAGAAGAAGGGATCTTCCTGGACAACGGTGGCTTGCTATCATCTCTCTGGGCTGTCAAGCCATGCCGCAACTCGATGAGGTAGGTTGCACACGGTTTCGGTACACCATATATCACGGATCCAGAAGCAAACAGCCGACATGTAGCTGGGAGTGCATCTCCCACAGGCCACATTGGCCCAGAGCTACGCTGGCGCCTGCCCTTTCCGTCAGAGTAGGTACTGGACAAAGCATGCAAGCCCACAAGACAGACTCGGTCAGCGGGCAACTGTGGATCTGCGCGCCACAGCAGGACGCGCAAGACGAGGCTGCATGTACCCGCGCCACCACCCAATTGAACCGGGCTGGAGGTTGACATGGCTCAATGGACGACTTCGTCTTTGTCCCACCCGCGTCGATTACTGCATTTGGCTGGTGAATGGCAAGGGCAGCGACTGAGGCCATGACGATTCTCAATGAAGAAGGCGGCGCAACCACGGGAAGCAGAAGGGTGGCAACGCGAGGGGGCCATGGTTGTGTAGCATGGGGTCAAGATAACGGCGGGCTCTAGACGACAGTTGCATGGAGCCAGGCCACTTGACGGCGCTTTTTTTTTTCGCAGCGCAAAGCACGAGTTTGCGCAACGAGGCCCTTTGAGTGGGCAGTCAAATTCGTAACGGGACGAAGAAGCAAAGAAGACAGGCAAGAAGACGAGGAAACGGCATGGGTGGAGGCGCATGCATGACGACGTTTTCGGCAATCGTGTCTGGGCCAGCTGGCAGCCCATGCGGCTCAAGATGGTGCCGCTGTTAGCAGCTGTCTTCGGTGAGAGCGGTGGACGCAATTGGCGCATTTATTTTCCGACATCGGTGAGAGCAGAGCAAAGAAAACACGACTGAGGAAAGTCGTGACGGCGTTTCAGCGAGGTAATGAATGGGCTGGAGAAGTGCAGGCGCCGAACCAGAACTAGTATTGCCGACCCTAGTGCAGCCTAAGCTGCTTTGGCTTTGCAGTGCGCAGAGTCGCAGACAGACGGCGGATTGGCCGCCAATCCAAGGCCACCCCTGAGGAGTAGTCCGCGAGCATGTCTCGATACAGACGACTGCACATATGCCATCATAGAAGCGTGCCGCGCGACCACAGTTTGGTGGGACGCATAGGCTTCGGCTGCGCCATGCTCGAAGCATCTCGGAATATTCACATCGCGCCCTCCCCTGGCCGCCGCCGCCATGTGAAGAGATGCTACCATGGCCGCGGCTGCGGAACGGCCAGCCCGCGTCTGATCAAGTCCACCTGCCCTCGCTCTCCTTCTCTCCTTCTCCTAGAGAAGACTTCATACCGGGCGACGTCCTGGACCGGCCTGGTCGGCGGCCCTCTCTGGTGTCACCATCCATTGTATCTTTTGCTCTATCGGTCCGGTAGCCATCCGCATTCGACCCTCGCTGTCCAGGAAAGCAGGACGGCAGGACGGCTGCGTGCTGCTGCTCGTTGTACATTACCGCGCCCAGTGGAGATGGCTTCAGCTCCTTTGGCAGCCAAAGTTTATTCTCCACTCGTCCCAGGGTGTCAGAGAGTCAGTATAAGACGGACCAAGATCCGCGTCGTTAGCGTCTCCAAGTTAGCAACAAGCAAGCCCTGGAGTCGTTCCTTCTCCATATCCAACTCCCAACCGAGCTCTACTCCCCTTGTACACCTGCACTTTCTTTTGCCAGCCACGATCGAGAGCTCCCTGGCCACCCTCGCCTCTAATCCTATTCCCACCTTAGCTTCTGAGATCCTGCCGCAATTATTCATGTCAGTACTTCACTTCGGTCGCTATATCTGGCCTTGCCGCCCCCCCATCACTTCCTCTAACATGCGCACAGTCTTCCCCGTTGATTTTCCATCTTTCCACTCTTCCACCTTCACCATGGCCCGCCCAAGCTGCTCACACAGCTTCAAGTTGATCAAGTCGGATACCACTCTCGTCGTCTGGAACTGCAACTTGTGCCACAGCGGGCCCTTCACCTCCATCTACGAGTGCGAGCAATGCAAGCTCAAGACTTGCCGGCCATGTGCGTCGAAACCATGAGTGAGTACACATCCATTGCATCCACTGCCCCATCCTCCCAATACATGTACGAGCCTATCGTATCGGGAACATCTGTCAAAAACCCAACTTGGTGGTGCTGACTCGTTGGGTTGCAGATGGATTGCATGGATCGCCGGCTACGATCCAAAGCACCCGAGATCCCGGTACCCAGATGCACGCGACAGGTCCAATACACCTCGCTCTCTCATTGGCGACGCACAATGTTTCTGGATCACCCCCCCTGCCATACGGATTTTCTCTGTAACGATTTTTATAAGCATGCATCATGTGCCCTCTATCATCTTAGCATGGCGTTTGGGCGGTCCGATCAGGCAAATCACTCTTGTGCTAAACGGCAACAATTATACGACAACGGCCCAACTTTTCCTTGTTAAAATCGGCTTCACGACTCGGCGCAGGAGGAAAGGGGTATGCGCTTCTACTATGGGTTTCAGCTTCGACAAGGCTTAATCAACATGCCTGGCAGCCACCGCCCTCCCCGACTCGGAATCCTACCTGACCAGTCTTTCTTTGAGCACCTCACGGCCGAGAAGCACACTTCAGTCTGACTCTTCTTTTGTAGTTTGACAGTACAACGAACGGTGCAAACCACTACGCCTTAATGTCTTGTAGTTATCTTACGCATTATATGGAACCCTTACATGGTCCTGTTAGGCTATCATGCTTTTCTATTTAAGCTACATGTACATCTAGACGCCTATGTTTGGGGATGCTGTTTCACATACCCAGGAGGCGGCACGGCTTGGCAGCTGCAATAGATAACTCTTCAACACGCACACTTGCTCTCATCGACCCGCTTATGTCTTGAGTATTGCAGCGGTAGGTACGCGAATCTCTGTGTCACACCATCTTGGACAATGCCGAGCCTTTCTCCGGCACATGTACGAAGATACGCGTTGCACGTTGGCTAGGATCATCACATCACATCCTTCGTATGAGAAACGGTGGATTTCAGGCAATCTCTACGTCCTGACATCAGGTTCCCGATGTCTGATACTAATGAGAAACGAGCAGCCAGCCTGACGTGGTCGCCGAAGTCTCAGGGCCTTCACCAACTGAGACCCACCTTCCAGATCGCCTGGGCAAGGTATCTGGCCTGTGGGATCTACTCTTCCAAGGGTCCAGCACATGGCTAGTTTCAGAACTAATCTGCGAAGCCGAATGCCGAGAGTGGTAGAAAGCGCGAGCCGTCTGCGACACGAGCAGACGAGGCTTAAGAGTGGATACAGTCGCCGCAACAAGGCAAAATGCACGACAATTTACCACCGCCATTGAGAGATACCGAAAACACTTGAGCAGATCGTTCCAAGTCTGCACGAGATCTGTGGCATGTTTTTTGTTGTAAATGATACACTGAACATTACTCGCAATGGACTCCAAGCGCGCTCCTTTTTACACTGACGTAGTCTCCGAAGGGGAAATTCGATTCGCGCGCTTTACTCTGCAAAGGTGGCACATTGTCGTTCTAGATCTCAGCCAATGAGTTCCCGCACGGTGCGCAATTCCAAACGGCCCGTAAGAAGAACGCCTTCTTCCGAAAATGTCATTGCTTAACGATAATCAAAACCAAAAGGACAGCTGCGGGTGAGCCTCGGTGATGCCAGCCTCTTTCCCGCCCAGCCTTCCCCCCGCGCTTCAGCGCACGGGGCCCTCTCGCCGGTCAACACCGAGGCAGGGCGACGAACCATGCTGCATTGCTGACCTCGTCTGCCTACAATCGGTATTGCTTACATCCTATCAGATGGGTCCTCAACACCACCCCGATGCCATTTTCCCTTATTTCCTAGTCATTCACGACACCTCATGGACGATGTTGCCTTGAGCAGTGAGCGCTAGAACTTGACGCGCCGCGCAAGCTCTTTCATGGCGCCACAACAGGTACATGTTCAACAGATATCCGTGACTCCTCCCATCACCCGACACATCACTATGCGGGAAGCGTTGTATTGGAGCCAGCCAGACATCTGGTTCAGCCGCACACAGCCATAAGCAGCCAATGCATCGAATTGGCGCTTTCGGCCCCCAACCTGATGACTACACATATAATCAATATGCCCATTCAAGCCTTGTCATGATTTTCATTCTTCTCTTCAATCTCTACATGCATACCGTGTCCTTGAAGCACTTTTTCCAGCCATCCCTACAAATCGACCCAAAGCCAGGCAGCACAGCTGCGCTGTCGCCCGACATCCGATAGAGCGAAAGCAAGCATGGGCTCTGACAGCGGCGATGACTCGCCAACCGGCGCGCCTCAAGAAGCCATTAATGACTTCTGGGACAATTTGATCACAAAGAAGCCAGCCAAGGTCACCAAGATATTCCCACCGAGCCTGTATGCGAATCTGCTCCCCCCGCAACGCAACCTAGGCACCGTCACCGGGAGAAACGCGGCTGAATCATACAAGGCTGCGGCTGCAGAATGTCGCGCTCGTGTCAAACGCGTCGTCAAAGAATGCATCCGGACGAATGAGAAGTTTACTGACCCAGACTTTGATATTGAAAACTTGTCTGACAAGAATTGCCTCGAAGGCCTCATGTATTGGTACAAGGAGCAAACAACGTCAACACCTGCAGTTAGCGCGTCGCAGCTAGGCAGAGCCCTTTCGACTCTCGTTCAAAGTGGCGTGTTCATGGGAGATGGTGCAGCCTTCGATTTCAGTACTACCGCCAAGCTGCTTAGTTACAAATCGAGCAGGAATAGTGCAGGCAGCCCACGCTCGGTGCATCGTATCGACTGGATCTTTGACAAGCCAGAATTCGTCATCGATGGCTTCTCTAGCTCTGACCTCAAGCAAGGCTCAAGTGGTGATTGCTGGTTCATCGCTGCCGTGGCGACAATCTGCAGCAACCCGGCTCTGATGAACAAAGTCTGTGTCGCGAGAGACGAAGAGTGCGGCGTCTACGGCTTCGTATTTTACAGGGACGGTGAATGGATTTGGACTGTCATCGACGACAACCTCTACCTCAGTCAAAGCGACTTCGACGCCGAATGGGGCGACCGATATGATCCGACGAATGCCAGGGAGACAAAGTACAAGAAGAATTACCAGACAGGATCTGAAGCGCTGTACTTTGCCTCTTGTGCTGATGAGAATGAGACCTGGCTCCCTCTCCTGGAAAAGGCGTACGCCAAAGGTATGTGCTTTATCTAAATTCTTCAACTCCATACACGCTATTCCAACAGGTCTCTTTGGCTTATTCGTATGGCTAACTGAATAAAAAACAGTACATGGAGATTACGACGCCATTGCCGGTGGATGGAGTGGCGAGGCCGTCGAGGACTTGACAGGTGGCGTGACAACCAAGGTCATGACTAACCGCGTCTTGAGCAAAGAAAAGCTCTGGAAAGAGCTACTGCAAGTTGGCCAAAAGTTCCTGTTTTCCGCTTCCTCTCCGAGTTCAGGCGCGTATGGTGATGACGCTGATGCTCGGAGAGGTCTCGCTCTAAGTCATGCCTATTCCGTTCTGAAGGCTGTAGAAGACCAAGACCAAGACGGGAACAAAGTCCGGTTGGTGCAAATACGCAATCCATGGGGCAGAAGGGAGAACGCCAGGATAGGTGAGTGGACAGGCCCATGGTCTGACGGGTCCAGCGAGTGGACGCCCTACTGGCTCGAAAAGCTGGATTACAAGTTCGGGGACGATGGCCTCTTCTGGATGTCTTACGACGAAATACTCAAACGATTTGACCTGCTCGACCGTACTCGCATCTTCGATGAGCAATGGACTGTTGTGCAGCGCTGGACTAGCGTGTCGGTGGCTTGGGTCACCGGATACCTCAACGTGAAATTTTCTGTTGAGATCAAGAAAGCTGGGCCAACCGTTTTCGTACTTTGCCAAGTAAGCATTCATGGTATACTATTATCTCCACGTACTAATAATGCCAGCTGGATGAGCGCTACTTCAAGGGTCTAGAAGGCAAATACGAATTCGACCTCCATTTCATATTGCAAGAGAAAGACGCTGCAGCTGGCGACCATCTCGTACGCGCCCGCGGCCCATGGTTTGGAAACCGCAGCATCTCGGCCGAAGTCGAACTCGAAGCCGGAGTATACGAAGTCTTGCCAAAGATCGTAGCAACACGAGACGCAGACGTACCAGACGTGCAGGAAGTAGTATCGAAGCTTGCCGAGCGCAACCCACAGAAGCTCAAGCAAATTGGAATAAACTACGACATTGCAAACGCAAAGGGCGTGTTCGAGCAGTCGGAAGAAGAGAGAAAGAAGAAGGAACAGAAGAGAAAGGAGGCAGCAGAGAAGAAGGCGAAAGAGAAGGAGGCCGAAGAACAGGCCAAGGCAGACTTTGAAGCCTGGAAGAAGGAAGAAAAGGCAGAGTATGAGGTTTGGAAGAGAAAGAAAGAGCGCAAGGAAAAGGAGCGAGGCGCCAGATCCAAGGAAGACCTCAAAGACAGTGAGACCCAGACTGAGCAAAGCGAAACCACGACGAGTTCAACAGACGACACCAAAAACGAGGGAGCTGCTCCCTCTCCCCTCTCCCCTTCTATTCCCAAGAAAGACAAAACCCAGAACGACACCGTGGATCTTGCAATCAGGACCGCAGACCCAGAGGGGAATATATCCACCACCACCACCACCACCAACGATACCACCAGCGACACCCCCGACACCTCCCAAGAAATCACCACCTCTCTTCATTCCCCCACAAACCCCGAATCAAACTCCACAGCCCACACACCCGCCACGTCTGAAACCCCAGACTCGCTTCGCCCATCACCACCACCACCACCACAGCCACCCCATTTCCACCCCAGCAACATTCCAAGCCCCGTTTCTCCTCCCCCCGTAGGCCCTCAACTCACCCCCTCTGCTACTGCTGCGGCCAAGGAGGAACCCAAGCCCTGGAACGCTGTGTGCGTGATTGGACTTAGGGTGTACAGTTTCGACCCGGAAGTGAGTATTCAGTTTGTCAAGCCGAAGAGTGTGGAGGAAGCGGCTTTTGTGGCTGTTGATGGGGATGGGGTGGCGGCGGCGGCGGTGTAATGAGCTGTGGTGTGGATAGTTTGTAGAAGCAAGATAGTAGAGGAGGGATGCGCTGTTTAATACATGTTCCGAGACTTTGGAGGGGGCTGTGGTTATTGTTGGTTTTGGGGCGCTGGCTGGCTGGCTCACGTACTCACTCCCTCTTTTGCAAATGACACTATAATCCCTTTTCCGTCGCGCGATGAACAAATCATTCATTTCAATATTCATAGTAGCATTGATTTTCATGTGTGACGTCGTCCACTGCAGCAAACTATACTGCTATAACTCGTCCCGTGCAATTCATTTGCGCTGATCACTTCCTCGTCCCCATCGGCAGTGTACAGCTTACTCTGCCTCCTTGATACCGTGCATGGTAATAGCAGCTCTAACCTGCACTCCATTGCCAACATCAAACCTATCCTGCAGAGCCATACCCTCGGCACCCAGCACATCTCTAAAGTCGACCTGCGCACTTCCAAACTCGACATTCTTGTTGAGCAACGCAAGCTTGAAGATGCCAGGATTGGATAGCATATCCGCGGTGATGGGGATGCGGAAGGCCTGGTCGAAAGAAGGATTGAAGATGTCAGTACCGGGACTGTAAGATTTGGCAGCAGTTTGGAAGCTCTTGCCGCCCCAGGTGACCTTGACACTGGGGTTGAGTTCGTCGCGGTTACCCTGGAGTTCGTGGGCGCTGGCGATGAGGACGGTAGCCAGACCACAGATTTCGCCTTGGCTGGTAGCGCTTGGAGAAGATAGGAGACTGGCATCGTTGAGGAGGTTGTAGTACTTGGCGTGGATCAAGATCCTGGCTGGGGTCTCTTCGCCCTTATGTGAGAGAACGAGTTCTTGGGTACCGCCCTTGAGAAGGATTTCCTTGATCGTGGTGGAGCCGACGCCCATGTCGTCATCACCGGCCATGTCCTCGTCCTGGATGTCTACGGAAATGTTCTGCTCAAAGTCCGTAACTAGGAAGTCGTGGGTTTCGTTCCACTCCGGCTCGCGGTTGTTATCCACGGTCGAAGTCTTCCATTCCTCTTCAGCGCCAACCTTGACCTTGACATAGCAGTCTGGTGTGTCTTCAAGTTTGACCTTGGCCATGAGCTTCCTTAGGCCGCTCTTCCTCTCACCTTTCTTAGGTGCATCAATTCCACTGGCCTTGGCAACTGTGACGCGGACCATGCCGTGGTGGGGCTGGAAGGTCTTGAAGTAGTCGGTGTTAGCGTCCAACTTGACGAGGTAGCGGTTCGGCAGCACGGCCATCGACTCGATAACACCGAGAATGGTCTTTCGGACAGTTCCGTCGATAAGAGAAAAGTCCGCAATGTTTGCGGCATCAGTGAAATCGAGTTTCAAGCTCGGTGTGTTGAGGAAAGCGACTTGAGCGGCCCCGATCTAATTCCTCGGTCAGCATGTTGTAATAGGTCGACGAATTGAACGTTGACTTACAAGAGGGATTACGTTTGTCAGCGGGCATAGCAAGACGCTGATCCGGCCCTTCATATGAACCCTCTCAACACCCTGCAGACAACGTCAGCAAAAGCCAAGCCCAACTCGTGCATATCCACTCACCACTTTCGGGACCATGCTGCCATCGAGCTCAAAGTCACACACGCCCTCCCAGCTCATGTCCATGTCGAGCTTGATACCCTCGTTAGAAGTCTTGTGGACGTCGACATTCGAAAAACTAATTGGAACCTCGCCGAACTCAATCTTGACGAAACGCAGGTTGGACAGAGGGCTTGGAAGAGTGGAAGCAAGCATGGGCTCAACCGTGTCCTTGATCATGTTGGAGCCAGCAACGCAGATGTTGGGCCATAGGTTCTTAACGATGTCATTGAGGAAGCCTGGTGGTTTGCGGGTTAGCGAATCAGTTCTGGACGTGGACTAGCAGCAGGTTGTGATGATGCCCGTTGCATTTTTACGTCGCGAGAAAGGAAAGATTTATTGTGAGTTGCGTCATTTCTCTTACCTGCTGGTTCAGAGCCGCCAGAGGCAGTCAACTGATCGACGAGTGATGCAGGCGCCGCCATGATGTATATTCAATGCGTCTAGCTTAATTCCAGGAGTCGTATTGTAGCTTTTCAGCTTTCCAGGGTAGCAGCCAGTGGTAGAGGTAGCCGAGTTTGGGTTGTTGGGATCAGTAGAGACAAGAAACAGGAGCTGTTTGGTAGAGTGTATGTAGTAAAGAAGAATAGGTCAGTAGAGTAGCAGCTTTGGATGCAACCTCTGCCAACAACAACCACGTGTTCGGCCCTGTTTGTTGACAACCAAGCTTCCACTTTCCCTCATTCTTGGAATCTGGACCACCTTTGACGTCACTTTGTTCACACACGCCAGTAGCTATGCAGACCCCGCAGTTGGCAGGTTGAAAGCCACAGCTGTTGAAGCCACACAGACACGTGTCACGCGTCAGCCACTGTTGGAGAAGAACATCAACAACGACCCATCTCTCAACCAAAATCTACCCTCGTTACTTCGCTTTCTACTCATGGCTAGCTTACTGATGATACTACCTTGCGTATCAAATCTGGAATCCATATTGCCTGATGTACTCCATCGAGAACAGTTATGCCACAATTACGCCACAATTACGCCACACCATCCTTTTTCCGCATCCTACAAACCATCCCTACCCCCCCTGCGCTCGCGATCGCTCATCAAAAATCACACTGCAGCCACAAGCCGCGGAGAAGACCGTGGCCATTGTCGCTAATCTGGACAAACCCCCAAAGGAAAAAGCCCATGTCCATGTCCATGCTCATACCCATACCCATATCCATACCCATACCCATACCCTGGCACGTAACGTTACGTCGGTTTCGCCGAGCCGTCTTTTAGTGGCTTGCTAGGTATTCACGTACATTGACAAGCCCAAGCGATGCTGATTTACAAACGCAACTATGCTTTTTTTCTCTAATTCATGCAAATTACAAGTACAAGGGGGTGTGGTATGCATGCAGGGGATGGAACCGTCACATCGGCGTTAAGACTTGGCAGATGAAGTGGGCTGGGGGACAAGGAAGGCATCCGGTAAAGGCTCTTATGTCGATGATCCTGCATTTCCTGCTACCACATCAATGGGGTTGGAATCTTGTTGTGGAAAGTGATGTTCGGCATGGATCACACCCGTGGCACGTGTTGATAGCGTGTACATCTCTCGCGCCCCTGCGGTCATCCTTTTTTTTCCTCTTGGGGAAGGCGATACGCGATGTGAGATCAGCGAAAATGGTCAAGGACGGGAGACGCATTCAACACCGATGAGATGCACCAAGTGAAACACAAAAAAAAAGATGCTCATCAAGTCTCATCAGACGAAACAAGTCCCATTTGAAATTACTCAACTCTAGCTGCGCAACTACTTCGCTCCGGCAAGAAGGTCGCTGTCAAAATATCCTCCACCCTACTCCAACGGCGGCAAGGGACTCCCATTCGGCACCAACCCATCACAAGGCGCCTCGAGGGCACTCTCCTTAACACTCTGCACAACCTCGCCCTCATAGCCAATCAGCACCGCCTCACCACTGGGCTCATACGCCTCCCAACCCATTGACGGCAGCCCATTGACGGGGTCCTTGGCGAAGGCCAAATAGTAATCTTGCACCTTTTCGCTGACCATTCGCTGGAATTCCGTTCCATTGCCCCTCGCGATACCATAAGTGCCAAAATACAGCGGCAGATCGGCCGAGTGGTATGCGCCCTCCCAGTTGCGGGGCGAGATGTTGCTGAAGTTTCCGCCGTAGAGGTAGCGGAAGGTAGTCGAGTTTACGGCGTAGCGGTCCTGTGTTGTTTGGACGGCAGGACAGAGGAAGAAGGATGCGGTAGCAGCGTCGGCGGATTCCTGGCTGGGTCCGAACGTTGCGTTGTAGGTTCCAAAGGCGATTCCCTCGTTAGTCGTAGTACCGATGATGGCGGGTTTCCGTGTAAAGTTTCCAGCGAGAGCGCGCGCCGTGTAGTTTGCAAAGTAGGTGCGGTTGTCGACTACTTGTTGGAAACCCAGCGCGGGCAAGGTCCCGTTATCGGCGTATTCCTTCAGGAAGCGCTCGATGGCTGTGAACTCTACGCCGCGGAGGCAGTTGATTTCTGCTTCGGCGTTGTCGTTGCCGCAGCCAAAGTGCTCGGCTACGAAAGTGAAGTCCATTTGCTCTGTGTCGCTGCTTGAGAGTGGTAGTAGGGACGTTCCTGAGTTCATGATCAGGCCGGAAACGATGGGGTCGTCGGGGTAGGCGAAGTTGTAGTTGTCAACGGATGCAGCGCCTGCAGACTGGCCCCAAAGCGTGATGCGGTCTGCATCGCCGCCGAAGTTGCCAATGTTGTCGCGGATCCATTCCAAGGCTAGACGCTGGTCCAGGAAGCCTACGTTTTGTTCGTCGGCTGCGAGAGCTTTAGAGTTGGGAAAACCAAAGATGTTCAAACGGTAGCTGCAGATCTGGTAAGTATCCTGCCCTTTGAGAGTGCTTGGTTGAACTTACTTGATTCCAACAACAATGTGCTCCCCACTTCTCTCAACCCATCTCGCAGGGTTTTGGTACGGAACCGTCGGGCCTCCAGTGGTGAAGCTTCCACCATGAATCCAAACGACTACAGGCAATAATTCCGTTTCGTTATGTTTACCTTTGTGCTCATCAAGTGGCGCCCAAATTTGCAAGTTCAAGCATTCCTCGGACTGGTAGTCCCGGGGCGTGATGATAAACTCGGGAGCGTCGTTCAACCAGATATTCGGAGCGTCGCCTTCGAATTGCGGGCAAGAAGGGCCTAATCTATTCGCCTCAATTGTTCTGTTCACCCTTGCCTTTGGAGCTGGTGGCAACCATCTCCTTGCGCCCACTGGCTGCTCTGCAAAAGGGATACCGAGGTACTGCGCAACATTTGGTGTGATAGTATCCGTAAACCCCTTGACAGTACCGGACGAAGTGTCAATTGTTAGAGAATGGCCATTAGCAACCGTGAATGAGAGTTGAGAGAGCCCTAAGAGGAGAGCAGTAGTGAGCGCCATTGTGTTATGTGCGGAATCAATGGAGGAGAAGCTGCTCTTTTTGTCTTCCTGCAAAGCTCAACGACTGCTTTTTGTAATTGCAATGGCAAAACCTCGGCTGCATCGACATGGGTTTACTCGTCATAGCGTCTAAAAATGTGCTTCAGATGGTCGAGGCCACCGTGATGCCGTCCCGCGGACGGGCGTAACCGCATTTGACAATATCCGGAGTAGACACGCGGGGTAACGACTGGGTACTACTACTGCTACGGCCATTCCAGCGCGGACTGTTCGCAAAATGGCCATGTAGACTATCCTGTAATGGGCAAGCTGGCCGAGGATGCCGTAAAAGAACGACCGTTGGTGCCTGTCAGCGCGCGTCATGTTATGTTTAGTTTGGCGGAACAAAACAGTGCCGCCCTGGCGAGCCTACACAACTTACCTAGGTAGCCCTGTTAGTAGTCTCTGCTAATTTCTCTCTCTCCCCCACGCCCACGCATCCTTTGTTCGTTCGTCTCGAGGGAAAGGAGGGAAACAGCGATCTCGGGGCGTGATGATCCGGGGCAAGTGCCGTTCCCCACCACACTTCCCCACTTTTGTCCCATACGTATCGGTAGCATCACCGAACCGGCAAACCGCCATAAAGCCAGCAACAGCAATCGCCATGGTTAGAAACGAGTGCAACGAAACAGTCGACAGTATTTCACCAACTCAATCGGTGTGACAACAATAATCGAACGACTACCCAACAACTGAATTCCATCTGGCACCTACTCCCTCCCCCCCTTTTTGCATTCCCCCCAACACACTCTCTTTTCCAATAAAGAAAGCCAAAAAGTAAAATAACATAGAAGAAAGCAAGAGAAGGGAAAACGAAGAAAAAGACCGAAAAAAAAAGAGGTTCCAGAAAATGAAGATCCTCATCACCGGCGCAGGTGGATTCGTCGGCCAAATCCTCGCCCGCGAACTCCTATCCAGCAACACGGCCACCTCGCTCATCCTGGCCGACGTGAACGCACCCCCCAACCCCACATCCACCACCTCAAGCGCCGTTCAATGCCTCGCCGCAGACCTAACCTCGGCCTCGGCCTGCGAGTCTCTAATCGCCCAAGCCCCCGACGCCGTCTACATCCTACACGGCATCATGTCAAGCGGCAGCGAAGCAAACCTCCAACTAGGCTTGAGCGTAAACTTCGACTCTGTACGCCAACTGCTCGACACGATACGGCGGTCTGGCCGCGAGGGCACAAAGGTCGTCTTCACGTCTTCGTGTGCCGTGTTTGGGCGGCGGGCCGTCGAGCACGTGGCGACGGAGGTGGATGTAGTGCCGATGCCGGAATCGAGCTACGGGACGCAGAAACTGATGGTGGAGTTTTTGGTCAATGATTATTCAAGGCGTGGGCTGATTGATGGGAGGATTGTGCGGCTTCCCACTGTTTTTGTGAGGGCGGGGGCGCCAACGGCGGCTGCGTCGTCGTTTGTATCGGGGATCGTGAGGGAGCCGGTTAATGGGGTGGAGGCTGTATTGCCTGTGGATCCGCAGATTGGCATTTGGCTTACGTCGCCGAGGACGCTGGCGCAGAATCTCGTGCATGCGCTGGGTGTGCCCAAAGAGGCGTTTGGCCACTTTAGACAGGTGCTGCTGCCTGGGTATACGGCAACGAGTGGAGAGATTTTGGATGCGTTGGAGAAGGTCGCGGGCAAGGAGACGAGGGCGTTGGTTAAGGAGGAGAGAGACGAGACGACGCAGAGGATTGTGTTGAGCTGGCCCGCAAGGTATGATACTAGTCGTGCGAAGGAGTTGGGATTCAGTGAGGATGTCGGACTGGAGCAGACGATAAGAGATTTTATCGATGGGGAGAAGAACAAGGTTAAGTCGTGAGGGGGTACAAGGGGGATGAACGAGAGAGTGGAGTCAGCAAGTAGATAGGGAAGTGAAAGATCAAGATCGTAGTATCCGCTCATCTCAAGTTATTCAACACCAAACCTCATTCAAAACTCGTACGATGCAATCGGTCAGTGACATGTTCTCTGCCAATGGAGACGAACAACCTCGTACATCCATCCACCTTGAATGCCCAGGTCGCCAAATCGCAAAGATTGCTTCGAAAGCACACACATGAACCTAGGCTTAATCCTTCGACGTGTCGGTCTTATCCTTCTCGGCGTCGAAGAACAAACTCCTCCTCTTCACGTCCTGTGGCGGAGGTGAGGTCACAGGACTATCCGCGCCAAGCGTTGCATCCTTCTCCCTCTTGAATTCTTCAGCTCGCTTTATGTCCACTGGTGGAGGCGATGATACAGGCGTCTTGTTTCCCCATCCCTTCCTCTTCTCGCTTGCCCAAGCGCCCCAACTAGAGAAGTAGGCACCAGCTTTAGCCTGTGCGTTGGAGAGATCTGGGGCCTGGGGAGCTTTCCCTACGAAAAAACCAATCAGCATCAATGTTGTTCCGATTGCCAGCCATCCAGGTACTTACATTTCTTTCCATCGTCAATTGGGCGTCCTTCCTTCTCGGCTTGAATTCTTGCTTCTTCAGCTCGTAGTCTCTGTGCCTCACGCATGGCCTCCATCTCCGCCCAGAGTCTGTTGTATGCAGAGGAAAACTTTTGCTGGCCTACGGCAATCTGTTTACCAAGGACTTCTCTACTCTTCTCTAAACGTTCATCGAGATGCATTTCTGCTACCTGCCTAGTCGCCACGCAAGAATCAGCACACATACTCCCATGGAGACGGCTTGGAATGTGGGGTTGTTGCAAAGACTAAGAAGGAGGGCTTAGTTGGGATTGCAAGATGGCAAAGAAAGAAGAGGTGACGTACTGTGCTAGTCGGCGCTGAACGTCCTCCATACTCAGACCACCCGAACAAGGATGCTTGGGCTCGACAATGTCGAACAGATGTGAGTCTGTGAACTTGTTCCAGATGCGGAAATTCTCAGTCTGCATCCAGGCCTGCACCCAGTCGTTTGAGAACTCGCTCGCCGGGTCTCCCTCGACTTCGGTGATCAAATTCTCCTTGTGTGCATTCTTCTCCATGTAGATCTTGTATTTGACTGAACTCAGCATGGCAAGGAGATACTCCTCGAACTGCATGCGGATGAACTCCTCACTGCCTGCATATCCATGGTCTTTTGGTCTTGCCGGATCTGCCTCGTCCCAAGTATCGTTTATCGTCTGTGTCAAAAAGTCCATCCATCGTCGGTCTGGTGTCGATAGGACTGATGCTTGACGGAGCGCGGCCGAAGTGATATTTACGGAATGATCGTCGAGGTTGATCAAGATGTCGCTATAGCGATCTCTTTGCTGCAATAGCAGTGAGTTTGTGGAGCCGACAATGTAAGACTTTGTGTCTTGATCTGCCAAAATGTCGAGCTGCTGGAGCGGGGTATACGGTCCGAATAGTGAGCCTGTGCCGAATAGTTGCAATGGAAGGCCCATGTACGCGAGCACTGGTCTCCGTTAACACAAGGGATTATTGTCTGGGATCATGCACTCACGAGAAGCACGCTCCGACGTTTTCAGAGAGGTGGGCATGACACATTTCTCTTCGCACGAATTGAACTTTGGGTCGGCAGCGTCTTGTAGGTGGCGAATAAGGCCGGGTATCAGAGAAATAAGAGCAAATTGCATCATACATAATCGTTCGCAATGGGAGCCGAAGAAAAGGACCTGGTGGGTGTTAGTTAGAATGCACACAATGCCATGGTTCCACTGGCCAGCTCTCGCGCATGCCAGGTCATACCGTACCTTTGGTTGGAGTAAAGCGCATTTGAACAAGACCAAAGTCTGCCACTTGAACTCGTGAATGAACTCGCGGAGGGAGATACCGAAGTAATGGTCCTGTTGCCCCTCCTGGTTCCTAAGCAGCTGGGGTAGACTTTCTGTGAAGCGCTCCAATATCTCAATGTCGGTAAAGTCCCTGGATGTGTGTCAGCTGTGAGTCAAGGATGCGTCTAGCCTCCGCAGCGTCTGCTGTCCTGTCTTTCAGTGTGCCGTACGACCACCCCTTTCCTCCCATCCAACGTACCTTTGCGCAAACCACAGCTGAGTGACAACGCCCAATTGCGCCTTGATCGCACCAAAGTGCTGCGGACTATCGCTAATGACCACAACAGCCTTCTGCACCGTACTCCTCGTGACCTCAGCCGGTCGATCGATGAGCTTACTAGCGTCGAGTTGTCGCGTGCACGAGATGCCGAAGAGAGACGTAGCGGGTTCGGTCGAGGTCTCGGCGCGACGGAGGGTAAAGTATGAGTAGTCTTCAGTAGAGGCATGCGCGCCGTCGCTCAGGGCCATAAAAGGGAGGAGGGACCAGTCGTTGTCGGTTGCCGGGTCGGTTCCCTCCTCTGCGCCGAGCCAGAGCTCGACTTCTGGGCCTCTACAAGTCCATGTTAGCTGCTTGGAATAGGTTGTAAGTACTCTAAAGGTGTGCCTCTATCCCCGTTCCTTGTTGCGCCAACTTCTTTACGCGGAACGGAAGCAACTTACCGCGCATGGTGGAAGTCGACCACACATACAAGTGGATTTAGGGGCGCCATGATTCTGTTCTGCGCTCGTGGTAGTATGGCAGCACGGCGGGTTACGCTCCGAAGAAAACCGAATACAAGGCCATGGGAGGAGGAGCCAGGCTCACGTCCTGGAAATCGTTGCGGGACGTGATTGCGGGCGGTGACGAACGACGCCCTGTCCCTCCGCCAGCCTTACCGAGCTAGGCTGCTTTGGGATCGAGGCCTCGGCGGTACCCTGCCCGTTGGAGATCAGCCCATTCCTACATTTGTATCGGCACGACGAGCAAATCTGGGGAAGCTTGGCCTTGACTACTTTTGTAAAGCGTGTGGCAGGGGTAGCCAGGTCAGGCCCTGCGCGCTTTTCACATGCCTCGCCACATCACCAGAATGAGATGAATACCCTGTGTTGATAACATGATTTCACATTCCTCCCTAAGTCGGACGACCACAGCCTCCCCCTCGCCCAATTCCATCATGAACATTCCTTTCGTGTACAGGCATTGAAAATCCAAATGACAAAGACATATCCATGTCCATCTACCCGCCCATCCTCTTGTCACAAAAGGTCAACTGAATGAGACCTTGGGAATCATTGAGAAAAGCCAAACCCGCCTGCTCCACGCACATGATTTATCGAGCTTCGGCAAACTGCGAAACTCCGTCTTGGAGACTTGAAAGTATTGTAGCTCGATTTGGGATTAGAAATTGGGGCCATTAGCTGCCGTTGTTCTCCTGCTCTTGTGCCGCCGCATCGACGTTGTGGTAATCCAGGATCTCAGAGTACCTGCATCATGTTAGCTGCTTGCATCTGATGTTCCTGGAAAAGTATATGCCTACATCATGATCTTCCATGTGTCAACGGGCAGGTCTGCATCGTTGAACGACCAATCAAACTTCTCCTCGGCGATCGGCTCATCTGTCGGGTCGTGGTATGGGGCGAGATATGGGTGAGCGAGAGCCTGCTCCGCTCGTACGCGCTTCTTGGGGTCAAAGACCAACATGTTCTCTAGGAGATCAACGGCTAGAACAGGTCAGTTCGACTCTCTGGACAAAATATACAGACACTTACCCTGAGGCTCAGCGTTCTTGAACTTGTTGGATAATGGTTGCCTCTCGCGCTTGGGAAGTGACTGGACAAATCGCAGCGTCTAGACCATGTTAGCAAAGTCTCGCTACGGTCCATTGGGATGTGCTTACGTTCTCGCTGCAGATTGTCTGAATGACGTCGTCTGGGGGAGTACCCAAAAGCTCCGTGATGATGGAGAATTGGTTTACATGGTCCTTTCCGGGGAAAAGAGGCTTTCCCTCCAGCATCTCGGCAAAGATGCATCCTGCACTCCAGATGTCCACCTCCACATCGTACTTTTGCCATGTGAGCATGATCTCAGGCGCACGGTAGTATCGGGTGGAGACGTAACCCGTCATCTGAGGGTCTTGTATACGGGCGAGACCGAAGTCGCAGATCTTGAGATCGCAGTTCTCGTTGACGAGGATGTTGCTGGGCTTCAGGTCGCGGTGCACGACACCAGCCGAGTGGACATATTTCAGTCCGCGCTTTTCGAGTCAGCCTAAACTGTGTGTTTGTTCGGGGGCTTGCCACACACCAAAATCTGGTAAAGGAAGTATTGGATGAACTGCTTCTCCAGCGGCCTCGAGGTAAGCAGACGGTGGAGATCGGTGCCCAAGAGCTCGGTGACGAAGTAGCTGGGTCAATTAGTACACGCTGATGCATGGCAATGTCGCGGCTGCCTACATGTCTTCGAGAGGGGAGATGAAAATGTCGCTCAAGCTGATGATCTGCTCTACGTTAGAGTTTTCCTCGGGACGGTGGCAGTTGGAATTGCTCACATTCTCGTGTCGCAGGTGCTTTAGGAGCTTCAACTCTCGGTATGTTCGCTTGGACAGAACTGGGGTGCTGAAAGGCTTCATGATCTTCTTGACGGCGACTGCCTGGCTAGTGAGCTGGTCCTTTGCTGAGCTGCGCCCGAGTCAACAACACTGGATTGTTTGCGAATAGGATGAGAGGCCTACCAAACCAGACCGAATGCGCCCATGCCTACGGGCTGCAGGTCGGTGTACCTGTGCGGTGTTAGTTGTGACAGCCATGGCAATGTGGGGGGGTACGCTCCGCACCTGCTCGTAATCTCGAAAGTGGTCCCAAAAATCTGGGCGCGTACGAATTCCGCCATGATGGTTCGTGGTGTCTAGGATGCTGCGACAGGCGCTTGGTGGAGTCCTTTATGGGAGAGATTTTTTTTCTGGAGTGGTGGGTGAAGAGGGCGGGCTGGAGGTCGTGGGGTAGTCGCGAACGAATACGTCGGGGCTCTAGTCGCACCTCGACGCTGCTAGATCTGGACAGGTTTTATTGGATTCGGGGGGCTAGTTCCGGAAGAGAGGCTCGATGCGCGACAACAGCTCCTCAGCGTCCTTTATGAAGAGGTTTGAATTTTGCACCAGGGTACGTACGACGACTGGGCAGGTTGGGTCGTCTTGGTTGCCGCTTTCAACGTTGATAGCAAACGGGTCGGCGAGGGGGAATAGTGGCGCCGACGGGATGACCTAGGTGCAGCACAGGGATAGGAGGCTCAAGAGCGTGGCAAATGTGTAGATCAGAGAGATCAGAGCAAAGGGAGGAGGAAGGTAAAAGGTCAATGAGGACAACGAGGGGCAGGCAGCAAATGCGATAGAGGGATGCATGGCCCGGGCTCTAGACGTATCTCACACAGGTTTCGGTTTGCTAGGGTGACGTCACGATGGACTTTCGAGTTTTCCATGCCAGAAGCCCGTGCATCACGTACAGCACAAATTTCTTCTGGTCCATTGGCGGCACGAGTAATGGGGGTGTTCACCGTCGTGATGCGCAATCTGCAATCTTGTGTTGTCCCAGTACCCCACCATGACGGCCCTCGAAAGCTGTTGCCGCATTCAAGCCTGTCGCTCTCCCCTCACTTCACGTGGCCGGGGGCTCGTGCGGCCGGGCGGCTGGGCGGCTTTGCGGCTTTGCGGCTGGCAGGCTCGCTCACGCCGAAGAGCAATAAGAATGCCAGCCGCTGCGCGTCCGGTCGTTGAATCTCTACGCTCTTCAGCGTGGCTATGTGCATGCCTGGGCAGCCGGGACACCTACTGCTGACGTTCCAAATACCATGCCGGCCAAGACTGTTGTCATTTCCACGTACATGCTCACGTTCGGCGCGCGCGCGATGCTGTCGCGTCTCCGCTAAACTTCCTTTTCTCTCCCAGCCATGCACACCACCTGACCACAATCTGGCCATCCGAAGCGTCGATTCTTGGTATATAGAGCATGCGCAATGCCAACTCACGTCTGTTCGGCTGGCTCCGAAGGCGTGCGTGAATATCGCCCCTGCGGCTATCACGGCAGGTCGTGGCCGCAGAAGACGACATTGGACAAGGTGGAGGCGACAGCTGACAGACGCGGTGCTTCTGGGGCCGTTGTGCTCCAACCGTATACTTGGGTAGGGCATGACAATGCACGACATGACGGAAGGCATGTATGTCGCAGCGCGGCATGGACTGCGAGGTGGGCATGGCCCGACTTATGGATTTGGTCAGCATGGCTATAGTGTACCGTCGATAGGCCTAGGTGCTAGCGTCGCACAAGGCGAACAGACAGGCGCCCTCTTGATGAACAATGCAGGCCCTTAATTTAGAAACGCTTTGGCAGTAGCAACAAGTTGGAAGACGAATTCATCGACGACCATTGTTTGACTCAACTCGTGCTGACGCTGCTGCACGTCAGTCAATTGGCCTTTGCCCTGCCTGCCGCACCAAGGCGACGAGGTCAACCCAATCGTGCAGGCGCCCGTCAACCTTGGAAGCATCCGGCGCGGTTATGCGACTGCCGAGCGGCAATGACAACAGCGACCCGAGGGAGGGCAGAGGGCAGACTGTTGGTGTGTATACGAGTTTTGGAGGCACAGTTGCTGCGTCTGCCTCTGCCTCTGCTGCAGGGGCCGTTGCGGTTGTATCAAGGGGACAGCCGAGCTCATCTTGACCAAACGCCACTCTGCCAATGACAGGCCGTTGCCGGATGTGGCAGCCACGAGCGACGCGGACGGCCTCGAACGCAATGTCAAAAGGCTCCATCCAACGCTGTCGCTGCAACTCACGGTCAATATCTGCGTCTGCGTCTGCTATTCCCTTCGCTTCTGCGCCCTGTTCCGCGACCTGGCCTGTGCCAATTTACCCTGATCGCTGGCCTGGCATCCAGGATTGAATGAGGCTTAGCAGCATCGCTCCTGCCATCATCAGCATCATCATCACCATCATCAACACGACCATCACAACCGCAACCACCCTTCTGCACCTCACGCCTCGCCTGTAAATCCGCTCCCAGCCACCTTGCACGTCTCGGCGACGTTTGATTCCACCGTCTACAGTCACGAGACCTGTCAGCCGACGGCGCCGTTCGCAGCGCTGGGCGACGTTGCACGCTTCGCCGACTCCAGATCCCGCGCCTTGCTCGTCAACTTGCTGGGGAAGGCACTCCGCACGAGCCACAGGCAGCCCTAGAGTCTCCGATCTAGCTCGACGAGACCACCCTACCAACCATACAACACCAACACCACCGTCGTTTACGAGCCCCTCCTCTCTACGCCTGCCAGCCTGCCCCCCCGCCGACATTTCTGCAGCTCACCACGCTGGCGCCCACCTTCTGCGACCCGTCGACGTTGCGAGGCCCCCTTTGACGGGAGCTGCGTGTCGGATTGCCCCGACCGAAGCCTCACCACAGCTCCAGCAGCCCAACGCGCCATCCGCTCCGGACGCCGCCTCACGTCGCCGCCGTCGCCAGAAGACATCCCCGTCGCGACGCGCTGAGCCGAGTGCTCGTCCATTGTCCCGCGCCCGACTCCCTCCATCGCCCGCGGCCGCGAGCCGCACTAGACGACAGCCACCATGGGTATTTGCATGAGCACAAACAATGACGATGTCGAGCAGAAGAAGCGCAGCCAGGCCATCGACCGCAAGCTCGAGGAGGACTCGCGCCGGTTACGGCGAGAATGCAAGATCTTGCTGCTGGGTGAGTAGCCAAGCGCTGGCTGGCCCTGTGTGCTTGCCAAAGCCGTGCTAACCCGCCCTACAGGTTCCGGAGAGAGCGGGAAGTCGACCATAGTCAAGCAAATGAAGATAATACATCAAAACGGCTACACCATGGAGGAGCTCGCCATGTACCGCCTGACCATCTACAAGAATGTCATCGACTGCGCAAAAGCCCTCATTGGCGCCATGCGACAATTCGACATCAGCTGCGAGAATCCAGGCAACGCCGACCTGTGCGACTACCTGTCCAGCTACACCGTCGACCCCGACCCAGAGAAGCCGCTCGACGTGCGGGTAGGCCAGGCCATTACCTCCATGTGGCGCGACCCGTGCATACCCAAGGTCCTTGAGCACTCGAGCGAGTTCTACCTGATGGATTCTGCCCCCTAGTAGGTTTGCGCCTCTCCCTCCATCCGCCCTCCCGCTGACCATCCCAGCTTCTTCGACGAGGTAGAGCGAATATCCAACCCCAACTACGTACCAATCGAATCCGACGTTCTACGAGCGCGTACCAAGACCACTGGTATCTACGAAACACGATTCACAATGGGCCAGCTTAGCATACAGTACGTGCGCCCACGCTCAAACAAGTCTTGAGTCCTTAGACTAACATGAAACAGCATGTTCGACGTAGGAGGCCAACGGAGCGAACGTAAGAAATGGATACATTGTTTCGAAAATGTCACATCCATCATCTTCTGTGTGGCCCTGAGCGAATACGACCAGGTCTTGTTAGAAGAGAGCTCACAAGTATGCACCCCGGCCTTGTCTTCGCTCCAGTACTGACTCGCACCCTAGAACCGCATGATGGAGAGCTTAGTCCTCTTCGACTCGGTAGTCAATAGCCGATGGTTTATGAGGACGAGCATTATCTTGTTCCTAAACAAGGTTGACCTGTTCAAGGCGAAGCTTGCGCGGTCACCCCTCGGCAACTACTTTCCAGATTACTCTGGCGGCAATGATGTCAACCGTGCCGCCAAGTACCTACTCTGGAGATTCAATCAGGTCAACCGGGCGCACCTGAACCTTTACCCTCAGTAAGAACAACATGCCTACTCCTGTCCACCACCGCTAACCCATCCAGTCTCACGCAAGCTACCGATACCTCCAACATCCGACTTGTCTTTGCCGCCGTCAAGGAAACAATACTACAAAATGCGCTCAAGGACTCGGGCATACTATGATCCTCTACACCGCATACAATATCCTTCCTCGTCCGCTCGGCATACGGCCTATGAGTGCTCCGCCTTCCATTTCCGCACACCCATTCCTCCCGTCTACATTTACATAATACACGAGCCCTTTACGATCATTACTCCCGATCGTGCTACTCATGATGCACACTTGCGGCCACGAATTGGGAAATTTGGGACATATCATTGCCTCTAGCTATTGACACAAAGAGAGCGCAGCATTGGTGTTTTTGGCGTTGAAAGATTCCCTGGGGCCCTTTCTTGTCTTTTTTTTTGTTTTCATCTGGGATGCGAAACTGCGGGGAGGGGGGTGGGAAAAGGGTGGTCATACATCACAACTATCTCTCTCACTCTGGGAGCGGGGGGAATTTTTTTTGTTCTTCACTTTTCTATTGCCGTTTTCTTTTTTCGACCTTTTTGTCTAGTTCACATTTAACCTTCCCCCCGTCTGCCCAAATCCTCCGATCTTGGTCTTTGTTCTTTCTTTTCACCACTGTTATTGGTTTCATACGGATTGAGAAGAAAAGGTTGATTGGGAATCCTCCTCTCATGGAAACCCCAATCCAGTTACTTAGTTTCTTCTCTCTCCCCCTCTCTCTCTCTCTCTCTCTCTGCAGCTCGGGGTTTCGCCCGTCCATCCGCCCATCAGATGAAAGGGGGGCTTTCTGTACGCTACATAGTCTCTCTTTCACGGTATATTGGCTGGTCTACTTCTCTTGTCTCTAGTTAAGGTCGCACAGCTGCTGGCGTGGTGGGAAAGACCACCAACTATCAGCCTAGGCAATGATTGTCATTTATTCTTTTTTTGTCTAGTGTCTAGAGAGGAGAGAGAGAAAGGCAATAGCATCGCCGATTATCAGCTATATATGTAATGTACGGCCCCAAATACCAAATACCAAATACCGAATACATCACTTTTGCAAACTATTACCACCGTCTTCAGTCTTCATGCGACCAATGTAATGCACTATAACAGATGAATATTGCCATTACAAGCAGGTAGCATCCCCCCCCCCCCCTTTTTTTTCCCCTTCATCTACAGAATAAACGTGAATTGGGGCTCCTATGCATGCACGTGATGTATATCCCTCTTCTAATTCTTTTCCCGAGGTCAACCGTCAATCCCCCTTGATTTGCAATTCCTCCGAACAGACCGACAGACGGACAGATCAACGCCCCCACCACCTCAGCCACGACATAATACAAATCACCATTCAATCCGCCTGTCGCCGCACAGCCAGCCGCACAGCCAGGGGGCGCGAACCCAAGAAAAGACCCAAGAAGAAAAGAAACGAGAGTGACAAAAGTCTATGAACGGGCCACTCGCGCTTGGCGGTCGGTTGCCATGTGTGTGTATGTGTGTGTCCAAGTGTACGTGCGCAGAGGCGCTCGGAGCGTCTCCGAGTCTCGGGGTCTTGGAGCTGGGTGAGTGGATGGGTGCTTGAGTGTGTGCATCCTATAATTCTTTCCTCACATGGCCGAATAAATAAGCAAATAAAAAGCCCAGATGGCAGGCACATCTAGAACAGGGGAAGAGGGGGGGGGGGGGCATTCTTCTATCGCCGTCTTTCCATACATACCGCGTGTTTTCCTTTGTTTTCTCCCACCCGGGCGCGTCGATCTTACCTTGCGCCGCGCAATGAGGGTCGTGGCATATTCTGAGCATGTCATCGTCGTGTGGTTATACAAAGGCACGTGTTTTTTTTCTACATTTGTATGTGTCTATCTACACGTTACATGTTCTAGTGGGGATAGAGTAAGTATCTACCAAGGTCGCGAGAGAGAGAGAATAAAGGGAATGGGTATGTAAACTGCAAACTAGAAAGGGGGGGTAAAGAGAGGTGAGAATTGGGTACGAGGGTGAAGAAGGAATACATTATGCCAAGGTGGGCGAGATTGGCGGCGGCGGCGGCGGAGATGGCGATGTGCACCGACTTCGACGACGACAAGTGCTTGGCGCGAGAGATTCGCGTTGGGGTGAATGCGCGGGCGGGTGTCTGCGTACTTGGCATTGGCGATCAAATGTGTTTCTCTCCTTGGGTGAGAATAATGCGACAAGTAATGCATACCTAGGTACATGTGTATACTTGATGCGACTATTGTGATGACGATCAGAAAAGAAAAAGGGAATTCGCATGTACGTCTATCACAGACAGTTTCCTGATCTCTTTCGTCGCTTGTACTGCGTTTTCGAGATACAGCAAGTAGTTATCTACCTATACCTAAATGTTTAGGATGCTAAGTGTGTAATGTCAAAATGGTCACAAAACGCACACTACAATATTATACCTTTACTTGACAACTTCGGATAGTGACATGTGCAAGACGTTGCTGCTAACATGGTATGCATATGTGCTTGCAAAATACTGCTATCGCGCGGCCGAACTACTCGTGACAAATCAACAATCGGATCAGTGTATTCATCCTTAAGCCTAATTTAGAAGAATATCCCTACCAGGATAATCCCCATTTCACAGCGTAGGAAGCAGGGCAAGACCATGGACGACATGTAATCAAAGACATTGAGTTCAATTTCATTTCTGGGTGCCGCCTTGTTCCTAGGCTAGCGGGGGTTCTTCCCAAGTAAACCCGATAAAACGCCTATCCATGATCCCCTTGCTGGCCGTGAACTCTCTTTTTGTGGTATATATCTCGGCTTTCAAAAGAACAAAAAGAAATGTATCATAACATCGTAAAACGCCCACATGCAGTGCCTTGCATGTTATTCCAATATCTCCATGGACCGTGTAAAGAGAGGTGTTTTGTAAACAACCTAGTTGACGTTCGAAAGGAAGGCAGATCGCTCAAAGCTCATCCGCCTTTGCCTCTCAGCAGCCGTCAGCATAGAGCTGCTTGGCGGAGCGGCGTACTTTGCGTTGACAGCCAGGGGAGCAAAAATCTTGGGGCCAAGGACTGGTGAATCGGCAGCCTTTGTGGCGGGAGAAGATGGCGCGCTGATAGTGCTAGCCTCTGATGGTGGGGCACCGACGCTTGTGAAGCTGGAGACAGATGATATGGACTGGTGGCGACCGCTGTTGGAGCGGTTGGACAGGAACCCGTGAGCAGGCGCGACAGGCTCGGGAGCCGAGGCCGCCAGGGCGGGCACTGTCTTCTTGACAGGAGTGTTGACAGCGAGGAAGTTCTTCGGGAAGGGAATGTGGTAGGTTGGGCTAGTGGAAGACATTGTGGTGGGGTGGTTTGTAGTTGGTAATGAGGCGGTAGGGTATTGGCTCGAGGCTAGCGTTGTGGATGTGATAAGAGGGAGTTGCTGGTGTTCTGGGGAAGAAGAGGAGGCGGTCGGCGCTTCTTATATGTGACTCAAAGGCTTGTCGTAATTGTGAAGGTACCAAGTCTGGTGCTGTGCGCGGGTACCTGGTAGCGTTGCCAAGGGACTTCCGCTGGGGGCTCGCGTGTATAAAGCAAGTTCTCTGACTGGCTGTATTGCGTTGGTGATCTACCAAAAGCAAGTGAGACGCTTCTGAGGTATCCGCTTGCTAGCTTAGTGGGTAGTTTGACTGTGGATAGCTCCGCTTAGCATAAAAGATTTGGTTCCGAAATCGATTTGAAGCTTGGAGTTGCAGCGCGGGATGTCGCAGATGCTTCCGCACGCTTTGTCTTGGCCGTGGAGCTGTGGTTGACCCTGTCGATCGTATTGGTCGGGCGCACTAGCGATCGTCCGGTGTAGATGGCGCAGTTGACTGATAAGATTACACAAAACGTGCTTGTTTCAACTGCGTAAGCCTCCGGTTGCGTGGACGTGGATGAGCGACGCGTATTCTGAGGCTGGCTGTGGAGTCAAGAGTGCTTGGCGAGTGTCGTCCGTAAGAAAGAGTGAGTTTCTTGAGAGTTAGATTTGGCCGTTGGCTGATACCTCTCTGTATGGGTTCCAGAATAGGTTTGGCGAGGCCGAGTCGGGTAAGGTGTACTTGGCGGTCTCAATGTTTTGGACCTTGGCAGAAGGTTAAAGTGTTTAATGCGGCGGAGTGAATTTGATGGTTACAATAAGAAAGAAACAAGTAGCGTCAGGCTGCGCGCTTCTGGTTTAAGAAGGGGACAGCTGAGATGTTTCGGCAACTTCGGTTCAAGGGCAGTCGCCGGGCTGACAGATAGAACTAGGGCAAGGTAATCCGAGATCGATGCGATGCGAGTAGCGCCTGGAGCATACTCGGCCTCTAAGGATGCACGGATTGTGGAAAACTGGGATGCAAACTCAGCTTGCAGTCCCGCTCTCTGCAAGCTGCGGGTCCTCAGTTGGTGCACACGCGCTAGAACCTGAGATGAGTGGAGCAAAGGTTGGTAAAACCCACCACGGTGATGTAGCTAGAATGCTCTGCGGTTAGAGCTCGTGGGATGTTTCTGACCAAGCAATGGCTGCAGGTGTAGGAGAATGACGCAACTCTACATGTCGCAGACCGGGCTCGTGTTATAGGCCCATATCGTTGCGTACACCATTGGGCTTGCATAAAATGGTTCACATTTCGGACGCCCGGTTCAGTCCCGTGTGATGGCAACTTGCTTTTGAATGAACGCTCCTGGGGAATCTAGCCGAAGCAGAGGCGCGTGTCTTGCATTATGCGGGGGTAAGGATGGGCCGCAGGCGGATCCGCGCCATTGTGTATGTTCAGCGTATCTAAGCCGAAGATAGCCTGGATGCTACGATGCTTGAAAAAACGAGGGGGTTCGTTACTCGCGCCATGGCGTGATGGAGGAAAGATGGGTGGGTTGCGGCGGAGCTGGCGATGGAAAATCTTCCGGAATTTGCCCAGTTGTCAGGTGACGCTATCTTATCTCCGTTGCTTCTACTAAGCGACGGCGCCTGCAGGCGAGTTGAACCTGCCTACTCAACGCCTCAACGGCTTCAGACCTTCTGTAAAAGACATATGCGCGACTCAGGCGTAGATAACACAGCTACGCCCCCTACATCCGACAGTTCCTTGGACGGGCATTTGCCTCTAATACCACCGGATCTATGCCGAAGCACGCAGCGCTCATCTCTGCACACATCATTTCCCGTTACTCGCAAAGATCTTCGTTGTGCATACTGTTTTGCCATGCGGTGTAGCAGGAACGACAGCGAGTGGAAGAAACTAGTGTTTGAGAAGGGGTGCTCGCCTTATCTCGACGTCTCCCTTCCAAAGCACGGCACAGCAGGCGACCTGGTGTTGCACAGCGGAACGCTTCATGTCAGCTATGGTGTTGCGCATGTGCGTTAACACATCATCTTCATAGCTTGTCTGCACCATGAGCGATCAATTCGTACTTCTGCCTGCATATACAGCTGTCAAATGCCGTCCAAGGTGTCATGTGCGAGCGGAGCCACTTGGACGTGTAAGTGTCCTTCCGATCGACAACAGAGAGGCCGAATGCCTTGATAGCTGACGTAGCTATCTCTTCAAAACCGACGTCATATTTGGATTCAAACTACTAACCAGAGGAGGAAGAACTACATGAATACGCACTTGGTATCGTTTTCTGCGGGGTGACTCCGGATTTGTCTACCCTGTGAGGACCATAGGAATCCGTGCATATCTGCTCCTTCAGCCCACTTGCCAAAAGCATCACACAGGGTATTTTTCTGCTGCAACGTGACCGGTTATAGCGGCGGCACAAGCGGGAGATGCACACTAAGAAATCGTGGAACAAGCGGTGTGAATAGATCCGACTTGGCTCCTAGTACTAGTTTGGGTGGGCCAACCCCACACTGTGTATGGATCCGGTGAGGAACGCGGAGTATCAAAAAGCCATCATTAGTGTACCGTTGAGAGCATCAAAGCATCCTGAAGTGTTTTTCCGTTCTAGATCTGTAGAGATGTTTTTACATCTGGGCTCTCAACAATTGAGACTGTCTACAAGCGCAGCCTTCAATTACTCAACGGTACTTGATGCAGACAATTGACGAATATCAGTCTCGATGCGGGCAAGCTAAACGCGGGTGGAGCAACAGTACATGTGTCCTCAATTCGTTCACTTCTATCAATTCTCCCTGCCATTAGCATCCTGCGGCACAGCATTCTTGTGTCGTGGCGCCCGCGTACACCACTCAGCTCGCCAATGGCCATCGTATCATTCTATCAAGTGGTGTTGTAATTGTCTGGCTTGGAATCATGCTGGATAGGTATGGCCTGCTTTCTGGCACCTGTAACGCTCTGCATGATTGGCCCCCAATGAGAGCCCTGTGCAGTAAACTGTCATAAAGGCAAAGCTTCAGCGCACTCACACAGAGCCACTATACCGTTTCGTCGCAATGGACTATCATTGCTTGCATGAAATGAAAAGAGTTGGCGTGTCAAATGATCAAGTGTCAGTAAGCTTTAGACAACAGGGTACTTGGGTTGGAAAACTGCACCCAGAAAGTTCGAGATTGCGCGTCAATTATGCGCAGCCCCTCATTTATGTCGGGTACATTTCAGACGGGAGCGGTCCTCACCGTCAAATCGTATGAACGTTTTGCGGTCCTCAGATGAAAGAAAATGATGCCAGAAGGATACAACAGGAGGTCTCACTTGAACGAAGATACTCCAAGCCGAGCAGTATTACATACATTAATGCTCTGGGAAGTTGAGGCATTATCCCGGCCCTGTAGGTACGTACGGCAGGACAACGGATAGAACCCCTTGTTTGGGGACACGTGACACACGATCTGGATTGAGCCCTAGGGCTACCACAGTTCACAGCACCCCCTCAGGCATCGACACATCTCCTCATGACCCACAATCTGGATCGAGCCTTAGGGCTTTCTCCGCAGGCATGGGTACTTCTTTCTAAGACCGACAACTCGGATCGAGCCCTAGGGTTGACATCTAGGCTCAAGTTGCTGAAGAGCACAGTCGATTGCCATGCCCTTGTTGGGGTAAGAGGAGAAGAGGGCGCTATCGAGACCCTAGAGTTATGTCGTTTGGTTTGATGAAGCACGTCATCCATTTCTGTCCGTTTCTGGTACCTCTAGACATAACTGCCGATGAATATGCAAACTTGTGGCCTTTCAGGAACCGTAATGGACATATATAGAGGGAGTCACTGCGATGCATGTAGGGGTTGCTCAGGAGTAGGTGTGCTGCGATTGGTCATTAGTGGCTTGGCCATCTCGTAGCTCTCCAAACGTCCAGTCGTCATCACTCCTTCCCACTTACTACCACATCTTCGGGCGCATCAGCAAGTATGTTCGCCAAAGCTCCAAAAATGAATTGGGTATGCTAGTAATAATGCACAGGCATCGCAGATTTTGACTATGAGCCCTTCCGGTGCTGCTTCTGCCGTTCGGACTGAAGTCGCAACCAAAACCACGCGTCGTATGCCGGTAAGATTTCACGAAGCATAGTATATTCATGGCAAAGATTTGTGTAGTCATCGATGTATGGGTGATATTGAATCGGTCATCAATTCAATCAACCGGGTCATTTCTCTCGCAATTTCTCTCCTCATGCCATCCTTCGCTTTATGGACCGTGTTTCTGCAAGCTTTCTTATTATGCGACGGTTGGCTCGACTTTCTATGACCACCAGTACTCATAGGAGTACTGCTTGCGTCTATATGAACTCAGAGGGACTTTCGCCTCCATTTTACCCCAATATTCCACCATCTCGCGCCTGGCCTCGACCCGAGTAGGTCGATACCTCTAGTCTCAGGGCATACCTGCGCTGCGTAACAATGCTCTAATACAAGGGGCTTGAAATATAAGGGCTGTGCCATTGGCACATCCCTCTTCTATCGTCTCTGTGTTGCACACCGCCGGGGGATATGACCCGCAGTCCTCTGCTCCTGTTCAACACTCTACGCACCACCAACTGTCGGGGTAGCACCGGGGGCGCCTTCAGACATATCCTATCACTACAAGTTTACTTGGCCCAAGCAACATGGCGGTCGTGTCTCTCACCGCGAATATTAGGGTCGTCAGGCCAACAGCGCGCGCAACCATAGCGATCCCACTCCTCACCACGCGTGCCTTGTTTTGACGAACGGCGTTCACCTTCACTTTGAAAGCACTGCTGCCTGGATGCCACACAAGATTTGTCTTCGGCTCAAGTTCAGGCTAACAGGTTTTTCAATAAAGAGCGTTTGGCCGCTGTCCTCGCCGCTCCGCCGCCCACCGAACCCACTCTTTCAATAATATATTTTGATACCGCCTTCACTACACCAGAAACCATAGCCATGGCTGCCAGGACCCAGCCCACTGACAGCGAATACCACATCTGTCTGAGTGGCGTAGATGGTAAGCAGGCCCGCTCCCCAAGAAACTTTGCGAAAGCAGATCTTACCATGTCAGGCCTGGCAGAAACATTGGCTAGCATTGAGCTTATCTCAAGAGCCAACGGCACCAATGGCGACGCCCTGGGTGAGCTGCAATCGACTGCAGAGATACTGGCACCCACTAACACATACAGACCCATTCGATGGCCTACGCGACGCTCTATTCAGCTTCCTCAGCGTATACGAGCACACCAACGATGTGATCCTTGACCCAAACGTAGTAAGTAACACGGCCGCAATCCCAGAATGAAACGACTCACCACCCCACCCAGGTCCTCCCCTCGCTCCCCACAGAGCTCATAGCGGAGATCGGATCCTTCCTCCCCAGCAGCGACCTACAGAACCTGCGTCTCTGCAGCAAGCGATTTCGGTTTGCAGTCAAGATCATCTTCGGTAAGGACCTGGTAGACAATACAACCATCTTTCCCACTTTCTCCAGCGTTGCAGCGTTCCTTGCTTTACTTCTCGTCGAGCCCACTTTCCCCGCCAAGGTGTGCTCGCTCACGCTGGTGGGCGAGGCGCCGCGCATGCACGAGTACGGGTATGAATGGGCGTGGGAGCAGATGCAGGATGAGGAGGGCGTAGTGATATCTACAGCAAACGATTGGTACGTGAAGGACTACATCAACCACAAGCACGCCGAGTGGTGCCATGCCAACGAAGCTTTCTGCTACGGAGGTGGTTACCGGACTATGCTGAGTAAGTTTCACCTCCTCACCTCTTCCCCCCTTTAACCACACATACACCGGAAAACACCAAAGCAAACTCACAACTCCAACAGCCCTCCTCCTCTCCCGCCTCCCCAACCTCTTAACCATTACAACCCGCCCCCTCAACCCCGGCGAACACATCCCCGACATGCCCTTCCTCCCCGCCCTGCACACCCTGTCCTTTTACCACCCGCACCTCCCCACCAGCTCCATCTTCTACGGCGACTGGCAGTACGACACCCTGCACAAGCGCGTCACCGTGTTCAAAGACGAGTTCGGCGACGACGTCACCGAGGCGGGCGCCGGCCCGCAGGCGAGCTTCATGGACGATGTGCGTGCTGCGCTGGAGGCGGTTCGGGCTACGGGCGTGGTAGTTGAGATGTTTGGCTAAGCGGATGCTTGGGCCGCGTGCTTGATTGGTGGGTATGCACGGATTGGACTGGCTTGATACTCTCTCTCTCTTTCTCTCTCCGCTTCCGTTTGAGCTTGGACGACCACAACGAGAGCCCCCCCCCCCCCCCCCCCCCCCCCCTTTTTTTTTCTTGTACCATGTTGAAGGTTGAGGTTGACATGTTGCAAAGGTGGATATGCATCTGGATCTGGAGCAAGACCTTTTTGTTGATGCTGGCTTGTCGGGCACACCACCGAGCTTCTCTTGCTGAGAGTGGGGAGCTAGAGCTGAGCTTTGTCGACGACGATGACGATGGTGATGGTGATGGTGATGGTGATGGATATGAGAGAGAGGGGAAAGAAACGAGATACAATCCGCTCTCACGTCTAGCTAGAGCATGTTTCCCAACGGAGCGACAAACGTCTCATCACCATTGCTCTCTTTTTTTTTTGCCAAACCATTGACATGTGAGTGTCCGTGTGGCCGGAGGACAAGGCGATAGACAGCGGGATAATCACATATGCAAGAACAGTAAAGTTTTGAAATGCACCTTTATTTTTCCCAGCTTTTTGATTTGCATACATCCATTTTCCTCTCCCACATCTTGACTTCATTCATCCATCAGTTGTGGGTGGGCGGGTGAAAAGAGCAGTAATAACGGATCAAGTGCGCCATTGTATAAAAAGCCCCAATCACCTAATCGCCTATTGCCCTTCGATGAGAAAAACGCCCAAATGATACACACGTCATGGCAAAAAGGAAAAGAAAGAGAAGAAGCGATGATTTGCAAGGATGAACAAACACCCCCAGGCCGACGAACCCCCCGGGAACCCATGGAAATCTGGCAAGGAAAAAAAGACGCCTTCCCCATTACTCATTACTCAAGATGAAGCTTTGATGTGCCCAAGCCAGCCCAAACGGCTAGCCTGCTTAAGCCAGGTAACCAAGCTCATCAGCCTCTAGACGCTCAAGGTACTCCTTCTCCAGCAAAATGTCTATACACTTCTTGATGTCGGGGACACGGGGCATGAAGCGGTTCTTGATCTGCTGAATGGTTTCGGAGACGAGTTGCTGGTGCTTCATCTTCTTCCGTGACTTCATGATACGCACAATTGCCGACTGTTGAGATGTTAGTATACCATTCAGCAAAAAGGGAAAGAGAAAAAGGTGCCTACCTGAATGAGCAACTTGCGGTCCTCCTCGATAGTCTTGTGTGTGTCCTCGGCCTCGGCCTTTTGCTCAGACTTGATACCAATGTTCAGGTTCATCTTCACCTTCTTGGTCTTGAAGGCCGTGTTGAGCTTGTAGCTGGTACCTGACTCGGGCTTGGCACCCTCAGGCTGAGCGAGAAGAACCTTGGCCTTGATGAAGACACCTAAGCTAGGGTCGAGTGTCTCCTTGTTCAGCTTGGTGGACTCGACAATCTCATCATAGGTGACGGTGTCGCTGTCGTTGAACAGCAGCATGATAGCCATCTGGTATGTTGAGACCTGGAAGGTGGGGGACGTCTTCAGGTTTGCAACCTTGCAATAGTTGGCCTTGACCTCGCCCTTGCACAGTTGCCATAACCACGTCAGCTTACGGCCCTGATGCTTGTGGTTGTAGAAGCGCGAGAAACGGTCATAGGTCTGTACGATGAGTTGTGGGGGAGTGAAGGGGGTAGTGGGAGGGTTCAGCGGCCAGAAGCCGGTACCAAGGATGTGGTAGGATGCGTCTACGTTGGTCTTGATGTCTGCCTCGTCCAAGTTGTTCGATTGCCACTCCTTGAAAGCAGTGTTCAGGTCCTTGGAGATTTGCATATCCTGGAACATGCGCTGGAGCTTGTTGGTGTATTCGAAACCGCAGGCTTCCTTGAGTTTTGAAATCATGCTGGTCTCAGCGTCGTCTGAGGCGGATGTGGTCTGGACGAGACGCTTGGCCAACATGCGCGAGTAGAACTTCTGGAACACGTCCTTGTCCTCAATGTACTTGAAGACAGTCATGATCTGTGTGAGAAGCTTCTCCATGTCGTCTTCTTCGCTCATCTTGGTGTTGGAGCGCTTCAGCAGGGTGTCGGTGTACTTTGCGAGAAGCTCGGGCGACTTGTTGGAACCTGACTTGCAGATTTTATTCCGGTTGACAAACTCACGGCAAGCGTTGTCCAGCGACCGAACGAACTCGGACTCTCCGTTGAAGGCCTTGTTTACTAGTGCCTGATACTGTGTGTGGACTTCAAGCAGCGCTTCGACGTAAACCTTGGGTTCTAAGCCGTCGCCGTCTTGCGCAATCTTGTCGACTGCCGCGAGACCTGCCTTGCGGACGTGGTTCTCAAAGCGCAGGCGGAGAGGATCGAGGCCTTCGGGGATACGGGCAAGCAGCTTGTACATGCGTCCAAGGTCCTCCTCCTTGTCGTGATCGAGAAGGATCTGGAACTCCTCGCGAAGGGCTTGTGAGTGGTTGGTGATGAGCGACTGTTCGCACGTTCGCATCAAGGGAGACATGATCTCGTTGAGTAGGTATAGCGGGACGCGCTCCTTCTCCTCCTCCAGACGAATCTCAGCCTTCTTCATGTATTCCACCACGCTGTTCTCAGCCAGGAACTGCTTAGATTCGTTGTCGTAGTATTCCGAAGTGGCCTCTAGGAAGGGCTTCTCGAAGAACTCCTTGTATACGTCGAGCGTTGACTTTGAGCTGTCGGCCTCGTCCAGACCCAGAGAAACGAAAGAGTCCACGACGGACTTGATTTGTGACTGCTCAATGGTCTCGCCATTCCGCTGCTTCTCGACGAGCTTGAGAACTGAGCGCATGACGCTCTCTTGACTGCCCTGGAACATGTCCTCCTTCCAGCGCACCAGGTGCAATGTGTAGATGTCGTAGATGTGCTTCTTTCCCTCGTCCATTTCGCGCTTAACCCAATGACGGTTCAGGTAGCGGAATAGATGGTTGTTGTATTGGCCGGCCGTCGTGTACCGGTTCCACTCCTTGATGTAGAAGTGGAGGAGCGCCTCGTCAACATGCTGCCGCGACGCTGCTTGTACCTCTGAGAGATGCTGCTTGAGATATTCGATCAGATGTTGGTAGAGGTCTTCTCCGAGGAGATGGGCTCCCCCGCGGTTGTTGGCGGCGTGAAACGAGGAGCCTGCGACAGCCTTCTGGGCGGTACAGAAGTTGTGGATGGCGGTATAGAGGCCCATGTATGTCTTCATGTCGACACCCGAGCGCAGGTTGGTCATGATCTTGTCAACGCCGGCCTCGAGATACTTCCATCTGTGAATTGTTAGCAATTAGTCCAGTCGTGCTATGACGTAGATGGTGATGTGGTTTTGAAGCGACTTGTCCGTTGGTATCCATGCTCCAGTAAGGTTCACAATAGCGATGCGTGTACTCTGAAGGGCCGGACGCCATGTGGCCACGCCAGCCGTGAACGGTGTTACTGCAAGGCGCCTGGGCTTCGGCGCGGAGTCTGTAAAGAGTGCCGGCAAGGATGCAAGGAAACAAAGCAGACGGGACTTACGTGGCGTTGACATCGTCCTTTGCAGGGACGGGCGGCATAGTAGAGGCCATGTTGGATTCCAACGTCGCGTGCTCTGGGGCACTTTTTGGAGGCGGCTTCTTGCGCGTGAAGAGCTTCTTGATGTTCGGGGCTGCTGTGGCGCAGGCAGGCGAGGGGTATCTAGCAAAAGATACAAGCGCGGGTGTGGGTGGAAGCTCCGGTAGTGCGGGAGGCGGTTGTCGGTGTAGAGAGGCAGTTGCGTGTGGAGAGAGGGTGGAGTGGAGGGGACGTATGGGCGCCGGCGGGGAGAGCGTTCAAGAGGAAGCGAGCGCTCGAATTCCGAATCTCGGCCGTCGGAGTGCACTTGCCTTTAGGGACAAGTACAGAGGAAGGGGAAAGGTGCAAAGTGAAGGTGCCGGAATGGAGGGGCGACGTCGTTTTGAGACTCACTTCCATATGCTCAGTTGTTCAGGCAGCATCCAGCTAGCTTGGACGGCCTTGGCGCCTGCAGGGGTCTCGTTCACGCAGCCTTGCACTAGCTTTCACGGGCGAGAAGTCACCGGAATCGCATTTCTGCCGGCGCCGTGGGCACCGCATTTGTCCGGTTACAATGTCTCGTATGCTCTCGTGGATATACAAGGCATCTCTGAGCAGTGTCTATACAATGCCGTTGGCTGACAAATCTGCTTTTGTTTTGTGCCACTTGTGGTTATCTTGACGATATCGATATGGCTGCCTTGAGCACAGAAGGCTGCAATGGGTCGTCATGACGAATATTGTTCAAATCACAGTCGGTTTATTTTTGGGGTTCTGCCGTCCAAGCAAAGGTAGCACCTCATGCAAGTGGCGAATCTTAGTCACGTCCGATACTTGAAGCGATATTCTAACGTTTAAACTGCGTGGCAAGACTCTTACCGTTCGTCTGGAAATGAACCATTTCATGCATCGTTCTGAGACAGAGAGAAAAAAAAAGAGTCTGAGCAGATCTGCTTGTGGCACACTTTCCGCAGCCCTACCTCTGAACCGATGACGTAGCCCCCAGGTCATGAATTGCTCGAGACATCAAGTCACCATATCAGAATAGCGAGATTATTTTTCGCTAGTGGTCGTCACTAGCTGTTGTTGCTAGCTGTTCGATTTTAGTAATGGCTCGCGCTATTACTAGCATCGCTCTTTCTACGTTCTGGTTGGGTCGGGACAAGTTGGAGGAGTTTTGTAGGGAAAAGGGTTGTTAGTGCATATATTGGCTGAGATGGCGCTTATGATGTATAGTGTTGTATTGTTCGTTATGCATCCAATCGTACAGATGCTAGGATCCTTTCTATGTGTGGTATAGTACAGAGAGAGCCTCCAACGCCCGTGCAACATGCTATGTCTTGATTCATGAGATCATATTTCGTTCCATTGAAATTTTTCCTTCTTTCAGTGCTTGGCTGCCTTCTTTGCTTCCTCTTTACCCCCCTCAGCAACGTCTTCGGCTTTTTCGTGGATAGTTTCAAGAATCTCCTCGGGTAGAGAGTCTTTTGCTCGGGTTCCCGTTCCGCCAACTGCCATTTCTTGCTCAATCTTCTCCTCGATGCGCTCTTCCTTGGACTTGATGGCCTTCTCTACCTGGCCAACTGCACGCTCAATCTCGACCTCCATATCGGGCAGGTTGAATTGCTCGGCAATGAGCTTGCCGTTCCATCGCTGCAGAACCATGACATCCTCCGTCTCATTGTTGGTCTGCTGGTGGACTACGCCAGCGACTTCTTCTGCCTGCTGCGGGGTCGGGCGGGGTGCGGCGCGAGAAAGTGCGCGGGTGGGGTACATGAGGCCGGCTGTGTAGAGCTCGTCGAGGGCCCAGGACGGGTTTGGCTTGGGGAGGTTATGCTTGAGGAGGAATTCGAGGTGCTTTGAGCCACCCAGAGCCTTCCAATGCGACCAGGCCCGGTAGAGGACGTAGAAGAAGGGCAGGTTGGGGATGACGGGCACCAGCATAAAGGGGGCGGTGAAGGGCATGATGATGACACTCCAGACCAGCTTCCTCCGGTGCATGTTCTGCCGCTCCTTTGCCAACTTCTCCAGCAGACCGGGGACTCTGTGCTGCGGCAGGTATTTTCCAGGGAAGAGGACCTCATATTTGGTCTTGCCGTCAAGGATGTCCTGCCTCCGCTTGGGTGTGAGCGCGGGTATGGTCTTGAGCCCCCATTCCTCGTAGGGTATGCGCCTCAATGCCTGGTTGCCGTAAAAGGCCACCTTCTTCTTCCAGTCCCAGAGCGCCTTTTCATCCTTCTCCCAGGCAACCCACGTCTCGTTGGCCTTGATGGTGACCTTGTCGTAGATGGAGCGGTCTTTGGGCGCCTTTTCGTGCAGCTTCTCGCAGTAGATCAGGGAGCGACGGGTGGATATGGGCAGCAGGAAGAGACGCATGGTGGGGGTGGTGGTGGTGGTGGGTGGTTATGTAAGCGCGCAATGGCGCAAGAAGATGCAGACGGCAGACTGCAGAGAGGCTCAAGTTAAACGTGCTGCGTGTGTGCGACATTTTTGCAGGCTGCGCCGGGCGGGAAGAAAGTACCGACTAAGCAGGGCGGTGCAGGGCGGTGCAAAATACTTGGTGGCCATGGGCTGAACGGGCAAGGCTAAGCTGCCATGACCTCAGGTAGCCATCCCTGTTTCCGGTTTCCATGATCGACGAACAAGCAATCTCCCGTTCGACGCCAACAGCTGGGAACGGGCCCCCCAATGCTCCACCACCCCCCCAGCAGCGGCACCCTCGACTTCCCAACGCCCACCCAACCCTTAGCCACACACGCCCACACCCTCCTGCCCCGTCGCTCGCTCTTGAACCTTCTTCCCCGGACTATCGCGAATCCGGACTCTAGCCCGCCGGACATGCTGGCGGCGCGTATCGTCTACTTTGCTCCCACGTAATCACTGTCCGCCGTCCGCTGCTGCGTTGGCGCCAAGCAGGCCGACTCCCCTCGAATCTTGCTTAGGCGCGACATCTGACAGCTGGGCCCGGTGCTCTGTGAAGGGAGCCGCTGGTGCGACGAGGCCGCCCCTCACATCTCCCGACGAGAATGACCAGCAACCCCATGGTCGACGCCAGCAAGAGCGACAATGCCACTGCCACTGCCACTGCCACTGCGACCGCCACACCCTTCCTCCGCCCGGACGCGGCTGCCCAGGGGACGCACACGCACGTAGCCTCGCATTCCCCAGCTGTGACCTCGTCGTCCCATGCCCACGCCCACGCCCACGCCCACCGACTCCTCCCCTCGCCCATCCCCCCGCCCACCGCCTCGTCGCTCAACTCGCAGCAGCGCCCGCACTCGCGAATCAGTGCCGTCTCGGCACTTTCCAGGGACAGCCACGACGGCACCGCCAACAACCGAAAGAGCCACTCGCAGTCCATCTCGAGCACTCCACGCACGCTGGCGTCCTCCAACCGCAGCCTGAGCGCGAGCGCGAGCGCTGAGAACAGGGAAAGGCAGCGTGCCGTCCGCTCACTACCGCCCTGGGTCCAGACGGCCGACGAGGACGACGACAATGCCGACGCAACCTCGTTCCTCCTGCCACGGACGCCCACAACCGCCCGTCACGCCAACCACAACTTCTGTCCCACGCCCAAGTCAAACGTCCCCGGCCGCAAGTTCGACCATGCCCGCGAAGGCGCTCCCGTCACCCTCTCCACCCCCGTCAGCGACACCGCCCCGAAATGGAAGCAGTTCACCCAGGCCTCGAACCTCGACCGCCCCATTTCGTCGCGCGGCCAGATTGTAGACGACGACTGGCTCAAGGAGAACATGCCCGACCTGGAGCAGAAGTGGGAGCCCATCGACAAGGACCCTAGGGACGACCCCATCAAGGGTTTCTGGCTCTTTACCTCCATCAAGAGAAAGCGCAAGCTCATACGCTTCCACAACACCATCATGAACCACCCCATGGTCCCTGCCGTGATCCGCGCCGTCGTCCTCATCTTCTCCATCCTCGCCCTCTCCCTAGCCTGCTCCATCTACCGTCACTCCGACAACAACGGCTGCCGAAACAATTCGTCCACATGGATGGCCATACTCGTCGACATTGTAGCCGTCTTGTACACCATCTACATCACCTACGACGAATACACGTCCAAGCCGCTCGGTCTACGCTCCCACAACGCCAAAATGTCCCTCATCTTCCTCGACCTAGCCTTTATCGTCTTCGAGTCTGCCAACCTTAGTCTGGCCTTCCAGGCCCTGACAGACGACAAGTGGGCCTGCGTCGAGTCTGACCGGACAAACGCTTGCCCCTATCGAACAAGCATCTGCGAGAGGCAAAAGGGCTTGACGGCGACCCTGTTCATTGCGCTTCTTGCATGGATCGCCACCTTTGCCATCAGTACATTGAGGTATGTACCCTTTCAAGCCCTCCATTGTAGCCATCACTAACACCAGCCAGGTTGATCCACCGTGTAGCGAGGTAGTACCTTGAAACATTTACACCCCAAGTTCCTATATTCTCCACATTCCTTCCATCCCTGTTATCATACCACCATCACCACCCGGCTTTTGTCACTGATGTTTTGCCTCCGCTCATCTCCAGTACCAAAGCCGACGATGCCCTTCTCCATGCATCTTCCGTCTTGTCTCCCAAGCGGCGACACGCCATACGTTCGCACTCCCTCCGTTTTCCTAGTCGAGTCCGTTCTCGGACTCCTTCTCTGCGGTCTTTTCGCTCTTGACCCGCATATACATATATAGCATGGCTATGGCGTTTTTTTTCTTTCTTTTTTCTTTTTGGGTTCTCTTTGCATTGTGGGGTCCTTTATTTCTTTTTTTTGTCTCTCTTGTCTGTTTTGTTTGTTATTAATACCTCACCAAGGAAACCACCTCCTCCCCCTTCCCAAGATTAGTTTGTACGTCATCTTATTTTGCTTGGGGATTGGGATGAAGGGGGGGTGGGGGGAGGAAAGTCTGGATGCTATAGGATGTTTTTTCGTACCATTACTATCGAGTCTTTCTTTGTTGGCATGCGTGCGAGACACGGCCTGTTCGCGTAGATAGAACATCAGTAAATGAAGATGTAAGAGGGAATTTGGAAGCTGGGATGGAAGTTGGGCAAAAAGGAGAGACATCCCCTCTGAGTTAGGAAACCGTAGCAGCAGCAGTAGTAAACCCTCGAAATGCAAAACATGTCAAACACCACTCCCCCTCTTCCTCACTCAGCTTTCTCACCTTCCCTCACATACAGCTAAACCCCCCATCAACAGGCAACCCCACGCCCGTAACCCACGCCGCATCCTCACTCGCGAGAAACACGGCCGCCCTCGCCACATCCTGCGGCGTCCCCAGTCCTTTAAACGGATGTCTGGCTTCAGCGGCCGCTCTAAATTGAGACTGCTCTACTCCTGGTCCCAGGATCCCGGAAATGAAGGCTGTGGCTGTGTACCCCGGGCATAGCGCGTTAACGTGGATGCGGTGCGGTGCGCAGTCGAGGGCAGAGGCCTTGGTCAAGCCCAGGACTGCATGTTTCGAGGTTATATAACCGCCTGAGATTGTTAGTTCTGGGGGGAGACATGTGTGGGGGAACAAGCAGGGAAAGAAAAGACATGCTGTATCCGAAGAATCCAAAAGACGAATAAGAAAAAGAAGAAGGAAATATACACAAGATAGAGCGACCAACTTACAACTATTCTCCATAGCCCTCAACCCATAAATACTAGAAATGTTAATAATCCACCCTCTATCCCCCGTGGGTCCCGGCTCCTGCTTCATCATCTGCCCCGCCGCATACTTGATCCCTAGAAAAACTCCCTTGACATTAACTCCCATCGTCTTCTCAAACGCCTCTTCTTCTTACTCCCAAACAGGCCTCATACCATGCTCACTCGCCTCCACGCTGATCCCCGCATTATTAGCCATGATATCTAATCTACCGTACTCTTTGACCGTTTTCTGAATAAGCGCCTGCATGTCGGCGGAAGATGTGGTGTTGCATTTTACGAAGATGGCGCGGGCGCCCCGGGCCTGAGCTTCTTCGACTGTCGTTGAGGCGGGAGAGGCGTCGGTTGCATATTCTGTGCGGGGGGTTGAGTGGAGGTCGGCGCAGACGAGGGAGGCGCCTTCGGAGGCGAAGGCTAGGGCTATGGCCCGCCCGATGCCTGACGAGGCGCCGGTTATTATGGCGGTTTTGTTGTGTAGACGACCTGGCATTTTTGGAATCGAATTGGTGATATCTGTCGAAGAAATGGATGGCTCATCGATTGGTCCGGCTGAGAGGTGGGATGGAGGATAGTATGTAAAGATGGAGGAGAGAAATGTGTAGAGAAAGGTAGTGGGGCAAGGTAAGCGCGTGCAGAGTATATCCTCGGTCCTGGAGTAAGCTCGTAGCCATTGCCATTGCCATTGCCGAAAAACGGTCCTTCAATATTACCGAATAGTGCGGATGTCATATGTTTCGTATACACTTTCTTTATCCCGCGCCGTAATCCCTTCGCTAGGCCCTGAAGTACGCATGTGTGGGCAACCCAACATTATGTACTTGTCGCAGAGACGTTCCATCTGATATAAGAGGCTGGTGGTCTCTCGTTATGTGAGACTAAGATGTTGCGCGCTTGTGTAACGCATCCGAATGCGTGCATGGTTGTCTCGAAACGGAAAATGGCACGTTCTTGCATGTCTTCAGCATGAGGCCTCCAAAGCATATGATCTACTATTGTGCTGGCGGGTGGATGCTGACAATCTACAAGTTCCTGGCCCAAGGTAAGTGGCAGCACGTTAAAAGCAGGCGTGTTTGTAACGTAGATATGTCGGACGTTGAAGAACATGTGGCGGGGTTGAGGTAGTGGGGTCGGGACGGAAAGAAGCGCGATCCTAGGAAAAGGACGGTTCCGAACAGCCTCACATGTACGTCATACAGGAGATTCAGTCCGAGCACTACAACGCCAACGACCACCACGAATACGAAATTTCGAGCCTGCGACTGGAAAGAACCAAAGCGCAATGGCAGCAGATAAGAGCAAGGAGGAAGCGTTTCCATGGCACCTAGGTGTCTACGATGCGCACTGTCATCCCACAGACACCATGTCCAGCATCGAGACGATACAGAATATGAAAGCAAGGATACTTACTGTCATGGCAACCAGAGCTGAAGATCAGGACCTTGTGGCTGCCGCAGCAGACAAGCACAGCATCAAGTCGTCCGACCCCTCGCAATGGTCAAAAGAGGAATGCATCGTTCCGTGCTTTGGTTGGCACCCCTGGTTCTCATACCAAATGTACCTTACCGGAGAGGAAGGCCCTGAATGTGACGACAAGAGGAGTCACCCAAATCTCACAGGAGATGCAAAGATTGCACATTACCAAGCCGTCCTACAACCCTCCCGCGAAACTCCCAGCGAAGAGGACCTCAAAATCTACCACTCATTGCCAGACCCAACACCATTCTCTACCTTCCTATCCCGCACGCGTCAGAGCCTCCAACAACATCCCTACGCTCTAGTCGGCGAAATCGGCCTTGACCGCTCCTTCCGCATCCCAGAGTCCTGGACCGGAAACCCCGATCTGTGGTCCAAACGCGACAACAGCCTGACACCGGGCGGCCGCGAGGGCCGACGCCTAACGCCGTTCCGCTGCAGTCCTGCGCACCAAAAAGACATCTTCAAGCTACAACTCCAGCTTGCGGCCGAAATGGGGCGTGCCGTAAGTGTCCACGGCGTGCAAGCCCACGGCCTCGTCCTGCAAGTCCTCTCCGAGCTCTGGAAAGGCCACGAAAAACAGGTCCTGAGTAAACGCGAACGCAAGAAACGTGGTCAGGATCATCCCGCAGCCGAAGCAGCCATCGAAGCAGAAAAAGATGAAGATACAACAACATCAAAGAACGGGCAGCCGCTCCCCTATCCACCCAGAATCTGTCTGCATTCTTACTCGGGCAATGTGTCGAATTTCAGACAGTATTTGAATTCGGCTATCCCGGCACACATCTTCGCAAGCTTTAGCACGGCGATTAACCTCTCCGATGCGTTGGACGAGGAGACGCCACCAGGTTTCGAGGAGTTGGTCAGGATTGTGCCGGATCACATGTTGCTTGTGGAGAGTGATTTGCATACCGCGGGTGAGGAGTTGGATAGGCGATTGGAAGATATCGTACGTAGGATATGCAAGATCAAGGGATGGGGCTTGGAAGAGGGTGTGGAAAGGTTGGGCAGGAATTGGAGAGTGTTTGCTTTTGGTGAGGATTGAAGGGTGGATAAAACCTTGTTAGAAATGACGCCATCCGTGAGATTTTTTCAATTGCGAGATCGCATGTGGTGGGGGGAAGTCTTAGATGTATCAAGCGTTCCCGAGTTGCCATCCGCAACCGGGGTGGATATCTAGAGCTTCAAGTCTGGTCTGGGCTGCGACATTTGCGGAACAGATTGCATCCTTCTCAACACTCCACCATAAATAAGAAAATCACCAGTCTTCAGATCCCTTCATCAATCTTCTCCATCTAAACACAATCCTCTCCAAACCTTCCATCCCAGCAGCTGGGAGACCACTAACATACATACCCCACAAACCACAGAAAAAGCAAAAGAAAAGAACAAGTCCCACTTACAGTTACTCACATAAATCCCCCTGCCACTGAGATTTCAAGACCATCCAACCCGTCCCGCCGCCTCGCTTCATCCCGTTCGCCAAATTCCCACACCTCATCTAGTCTAGCGCGACTACGCGAGCACGCGTATTTGCACCGCCAACGACTTCGCCATGTCTTCTTACGCGGCTTTAGGCCCCCCCCCCCCCCTTCCCCTTGCGCAAACCCCGCAATCCTTCTCAACCAGATGTCCCATTCGTACCAGGATCGCTTGTGGAATTTATAGCTCCGCGCACGTCGCATAAGCCAATGTTTCTGCTTTAGAGGTGCCCGAGGCAGACTGTGGGGGTTGTCGGCGTGCCAAGCTTTCCGCTGTCCTCTCAAAGTCTACTTGATGCGGTTTAGCGCTGTCAGCTTTGGGGGTTGGGATCTTCATACATATGTGAGAGCGCCTGTGGTGCGTTGATGATAAGCTTCGTTTCCTTCTTTTAAGGATTGAACGTTGTTCTCTTTTTTTTTCTTGGTTGTATTTGACTATTTGGTAACTGAGGCAAGATGACGGCGGTTAACACAACCACCGAGTCCAAGTGTGTAGAGGATGCGAATGTCGCTTGTATGACGTTACAACAACGACTTTGCAAAGATGTACTGAACTTTGAGATATAGATACCGAAACATCTTCTCTGATGCACGTTGAGCCTACGCCAGAAAACGAGCAAACACCACTTCGCCAAACATCGCGAGAAAACGCCGACTTGTACGACACTGATCTGCCCGAGTACTCACCGCTGGTGACGAATGGAGAGCTCTCAGTAGAAGCGGAAGAGATGCGGAACGAGAAGGACGGGGCAGAAAACCGGTTGCCTCGACAATCATTATCGCCGGCATACGAAGAGTACCAAACACGTCCGTTGCCCTCGCCGACACATGATGACCATCCATCTCAACGATGGTGGCAAAATTATTTAGACTCGCAAGACGGCGGCCAGAATGGCGGATTGGAGCATGATCATACTCCAGGCCACCACACGCCTACTGAAGAAAACACACCCCTCGTCGTTTCACCAACAGCATCGTATTCAGACCACTCCCATCTCACGGAACCGCTAACAAACGCAAACCTCGCCGGTCTACGAACATGCAGCATCCTGCACGACCGCGCAGCAACATGGATAATAAGAAAGCGAGACCTACCACTCTCGACGCTCGCAGCAGCCGTGCTTACCAAAGAAGGCCTTCTCCAGCCCAAAGAACTGAAACTGTAAGCCACCTTTCCCACACCATTTCAAAACCCGAATACTGACAAGTCACCAAAGCATAGCCGACGACGGGAACCGCGACCCCACAGACCCCGTCTCAGGTGCTCTCCTCGGCTGCTTCGACACCATCGGCGGCATTGTGCTAGGCCTCGCCGCCGGTCCCATAGAGCTAGGCAAACAAGCAAGTCCCATGTTTAAAGCATCCAAACCCGGCGCCAACGACGATGACAAGTCACCAACCGAGGAGAAACCTGGCTCAGCTTGCTCCCGCAACTCCAGAGGCATTCCACGCGCCGCGGGCCAAGTCGCGCTGGGCGCAGCCAAAGGCCTCGGTCGCATTGTAACGACTAGTGCCAAAAGCCCGGCGCTGATCATGCACGGCGTCACGAGGGGCTTCCACAACCTACCCAAAGCGTACGGGGAAGAGGTACGCGTGTATGAGAACGTGACGGGGCTTCGAAGCGGGCTGCTGGTTAGCGCAAAGAGTTTCGGCCATGGTCTCGGTGACGGACTGCGCGATCTGGCTACGAAGCCGATTGAAGGCGCGGAGAAGAATGGGGTCAATGGCTTCACTACTGGGCTAGCGACTGGGCTTGCGAATTTGGCGTTTAAACCTGCTGCTGGTAAGTTCTCTCTTCTTTGGCTTGTGGAAGGGGTGATGATGTGCTGATACAGAGAGAATGTAGGCGCGTGCGGGCTGGTGGGATACTCGTCAATGGGTGTGTACAAATCGATTCGAAAGATTGGGGCTGCGAAACAAGAGGAGCCTGAGGATGCGGTGAGAAGGTTGGGGGACACGGAGTATCAGCAGGCGAGCGATGCGGATAAGTTGTTCATTGTACGGCTTTGGTGTCAGACCCAGATGCGTGTGCGAATAGACTAGTTTCGGCCTGGGTTGACCCTGGCGCAATGCTTCATAGTTCGCCAGTCCATGCTCTTCTTTGGCCCATACGACGTGATTACGGACAGGAACCCAGAGGTCCGATATGGGTTCCACAACGTGTCTAACTGAAACCGAAGCGGTTCATCGAAGCAGTCTCTCCTGATGCCGTTGTCTCAGCACAGCATTTAAGAGATGGTGGCGTTCTTCACCGACTTCGTTATGCCTCCTGTACTTCTTTCTGTCGATCAGCAGCGCAAGCCGATGGCCCACGATCGTTCATGCCATTTCCTATTTGGAAGCAGAGGCATCATCATTCTCGTCGTGGTCCGCCCTTCGCACCAAATAATGACTGAGTTGCCATTTCTGTATCCCCGGTTAACCATACTGCATAGTGTTTGGGATGGCGTGGCTTACCACAACGTCTTGCTTCTCAAAATAGTCCGTCCAGCATTTCTCATTGGCAAGCTCGACGACAACATCCCAAGGCCACTCCTCAGACTCCAGCTCTACCAGAGTGAAGTACTTATGCAGTTCGTCCTTGTTTTTGATGGTGTACGACCCGTTATCCATGGTGGTTGCGTGGTCGATTTTGAAGAGCCGGAACCGTAGTACATCAGGCGAGCTGGCAATTGTGGGGCCAACCACCTCCTCGTAAAACTTCAAAACCTCTTCTTCTTTGTCGGCTGTCACATTCCATTCCATGGCCGCTATGCTCGCGACGTGCTCGATGTCTAGCGGCATTAGCCCGGCGGGCGCTTTGTCCGAACTGATAATCTTACCGCCACCACCTTCACCCTCCCAATCCTCTTCCTGCCACCTTTTAAGCTCGCGATACGTCCTCACGTCGAAACGTGCAGTTTTGAGCCGGCCATTTTCCACCTCTTCACCCGGGTTCTTCGCTGCTCGCTCCGTGTTTTTATTCGAAAGCGCGATATCGCGAATCTCGTAAACTGTCATCCAGGGCCATGGCGAGTCCAATTTGCCGACGGGCTCGTTCTCCATGCCACTGGCCGTAACCTCGCAATGTATGCTGTGGGCAGCATTTGGGTTGCGCATGTGCGGTATGTACTCGTCCTCGTACCATTCGGCAGCCTCCTCTGGCAGGTTTGCCCAGCAGCAAAGAATGCCCGACATGTTGCTCTACTTTGCGATTGTGACGTAGATGGTAGTGTGTCTTTCGAGGTGGGCTCGAAGGTGCGAATCGCTAGTCCAGTATAGATAGCAGTGGTTCTATGCCAAGCTGTCACCTGTCGGCGTAAGGGGGACAAAAAACAGGAAATCGGCTAGTATGCGACGTGACGCGGCTGGGGCAAGAGCGATGATGAGGCCTGAAGCACTATTGTGTATAATACGACTGACGGGAACGGTCCGACCGCATTTTGTTCGACACGCCTACCATGTCACGGGAGTTCATAAAGCGGTATGCTTGCCGTCGACTAGCCAATGGAACCGGATGCGGTTGCACATGATTGGCCGTGCGAGCATGAGACACAAGGAAAGAAATTCTTTCAGGACAAGGGCTAACGTGCATGCGTCGTAAAAGATCGACGCTCTCCACAACCTGTCACGATAGGCCTGACTCGGAGTCGTGCGCGGAGCGCCTGGGGCGGGGACAGCCGTAATGAATGACACTTATCCATGAGTTATACATGGTCGACTGATGTGCACACCACGCTCAATAAGCGCTGTCTGAAAGTTTCTGGCAATTGTTGATGGCGCAGCTAGTCGACGGCGTGAAGGTGCCGGTGGACGCCAGTGTCGTATTGGGCCAGGTAAGGCCGGTCCATTTCCGTCCTAGTGCCGGCACATCGGCGGCTTTCAGGGTGGCCCTTGCTTACGTGGTCGCTCTTACGCCCTGCACGTACCTAGGTATTGTTCCGACACACTTGCCGCTTGTCGGCGTCGCATGCCAGATCAGACGCTCCTGGCAGCTGAGTGATGACTTTTTCCTTTGCCTCACGATCTGCGATCAGCATACGCCGACATTCGGGCCGAGATCCGATAACCTGCTCGTTTGACGCCTTCTAGCTCCTTTCCACGGCTTCACCCATGTTGACTAGAAGTCGGCTATGTGGGTTCGCTTACCGTCTCGACAAACGCGCCCAGGGTCTGCGGTTGACGGCGTAGTAAGGGGCCGAATGACTCCCGCACCAAGTCAAGAGGGATATTGCTCGATGGAGAGCGGGCTGATCGCTGCGAGTAATTCTACTCGGCTGATGATCGTGCCCAGGGTCGCCTATCAGGCTTCGCCCCGCAATCTGCTCGACATGTATCCGTTGATGCAGATGATCTTTTTACCACGGGACGGTCAGTAAACACGACAACTCCACAGATACCTCGGGCCTCGCGGATACACGTTGGTTATCTCGACGCCGCAAAACTTCGAACAAAGCAGTATCTGTGAGGCAGCTGTTTACGACCCAACAGGAAGGCGGTCTCATCCAATCTCCTGGGTCAACCTTATGCGACACAAAAGTCAGCACTGAGCAGGCAAAAGTCGAGACAGAAGATGGAGATTGGGATTTAGCTTACCGAAAGCATGCTGACTGTGTTAATCCTTCCTGCCTTCAAGGAACAACTTGCCGCTCGGCGGTCGGAGATTAAGATTATTAATCTCTCCCTTGACAAGAACTAGTTAGGGCGATGTTTAACAGGATTGACCTTGTTGATAGATAAAAGTTCTAGAGTGGGTATTACACCCCACGAGGTTGTTATTGCGGCAGTAAGCGAACCCCATCTCCACTTGCGTGACGTCGACTGCAAGATCGTGTATATGTTGATGTCGGTGTTGTGCAACTACTAATTTCAGTTATTGCTGGTATTTAATCAAGATTACAGCACATATTCGCGACTCATCTGTAGAAATAGAATATGGGAGAACTGCCTGGTTCGTGCGAGGATATCTCTGGCATGTTCAATCCAAGGACCGGGACATCTTGAGAACTAATAATCTGTCAGCCCAAATGGTTATGGCGCGATAGCAGAATGCTTGGAAAAGGTACCTGTATTGATGAGAGTCTGTATCAATGCTTTCTCGTACCAGCAGGTGCTCCTCGTACGACATCATTATTGCGAGACCTAATGCGGCATCACTCATCGAACCTCGTATATCGCCACAAAAGTCAAGACTGGCAGTGTTTCCAACATGTGGGACGGTGAAGTAGAAGCCACTGTCTGGTGGCTGAACAAGAACATCACTCACTCACCCACTCATGCCTTGCGAATTTACTGATGTGTCTCAGGGTACCTGCACTGCGATCTCGTTGTATGTACATGCAATTTTGTCACCCCCATAATACACCCAGAGCTTCAGCTACCCGCACGTTTCACACATCCTGGGAGAACCCTTAATAAGACATGGCACGACCGACTATGACATGGATTTGAGTCTCTCGCCATGACTGCGGGCCTGACATAGCTGCATGCCCAGGTCTACTACTTGCAGCGAGGGCTTAGCATATGTGCAGTTCGATGACCGCTATCCGCAGTGTCTAGATCCTAGGCAAACGCGCAAGTGGCATGATGGCTTTCCATACATCCACAATCATCCCCTCAGTTCGGAGATGTTGGATAGTCTTCACATCCCGCTGTCACGAGAATGGTCACATACGCTTTATCCAAATGACATTTTTCCCCCAATGAAACCGATGATCCTTTTTTCCCCCAATTCTAGATGTTGTTTGCGGAACCTGCGATGATAAGCCGGAGCAGACGTGTTGGGCGTGCGGATCCGGAAAAGCGGCCAATCACGGAGAATCTACGTCATGCATCCCCAATCCCTTTAATATCCGAGGCTCAATATCTACGACAATCCAACACGACGCGTCTTCTCTCGTCAACAATTGCTTGCTACCACAAGTAAATATACACATAGCTTTCTCCAGATTCACAATCATGAGTTCCAAAACTCTTTCAACGCTGACGCTCGATGGCGCGCGTATTGCCATCGAAGCCGCCCAGGCGCGAGCCAAGGAAATCAACGTGCCCATGAACATCGCCATTATGGACAACGCATGCCATCTTCTCGCGTTTGCACGTATGGAGGGAGCAAAAATTACATCGATCAACATCGCGATCGATAAAGCATTCACTGCAGCTGGTCACCGAGCCCCTACATCCGTCTACAAGGATAACGTTTACCCTGGCGGACCGGCATTTGGCATCAATCACAGCAATGGCGGCCGTTTTATGACCATCGCCGGCGGAGTCCCAATCGTGAAGGATGGAGTAGTCATTGGGGCTGTCGGGTGTAGTACTGGGTTGCCAAGTCAGGATGAGGATGTGGCGAAGAGAGGGGTGGAGGCTGTGGAGAAGAGCTTTGGCGTTAAGGCGAAGTTGTAGTCACCTTGCTGAGGACTGGGTTGGTAGAGGCCATGTCATCTGGAGTCACCTGTCACAATACGGGATATCTCAGACTTTGACACCTTCACTGTGTCGAAGTCGTCTCTAGACCCGCCTATGGAGACGGCATGAAGGGTATTCGTTTCCGGTGTACCCATAGCAGTCGTCGAAAATACAGGCATTCTCCAAGTCTTTCCTTTCATATCTCAGCTTACCACGAAGAGGGCCAGTTTATATTTACCACACTCGTACTCACATCTGCTTGCGGCCATCTCTAGGAAGGGATCACGCCCACCAGGATACTGGACTTGACAACCCGACAAAGACGAGGTTTGTTTACCAATCACGGTTGCCATGACGTGTCGACAATCAAGGCCGTCAGATGCTCTGGGCAACGATGTCACCCAGATCTTCTCCAAGTTATATCGCACTGCTGCCAGCGCGTCGCAACGACGCCTGCCTTTGGGTATGACTGTTCCACTCCAGCAGGCCATTTGCGCTCGCGCTATCAATATAGCGGGGTACTTCAATATGATTTTCACCTTCACTCACCGAAACCCGCCCACGATGAAGGGCAAGCGATGAGCCAGATTGCATCATATGCAGCGCTCGCTCCAAGTGCTGAGCCTCTACACTCCCTTCACTACTAAAACTGCCCGCTACCGAGCTTCAACCCTTCCCGACTGCCCCGAGTCTACCTAATTATTCAGCACCTTCTCCAGTTTCCAACCACACCGATATCGAACGCGAGGAAACGTTCACCAGCGTCTGAAATGATGGCCCATAACTGTCCGACTTGCGACAAAAAGAGGAGCCAGAGTGATGACAGTGGTAGCACGGGAACTGAGGAGACGGTTTCTACATCTGGCACACCAAGGAAAGCAAAGACGCAGTCCTTGCCTGAAACTTCGCAGACTATTGTGCGAGTGGAGCCGTTTAAGAAAAAGGCCAAAGTTGCAAAGAGGAACAAATGGACGTTAGTGTCAAGGTACGCGCTGTCCGATGAAGCGATACGCAACAACGAGACAGGCTACTGCGCTTTTAGCCTGGTTGTTCGACTACGCCTCTCAGGCCAACTGGTCATAGAGCAGGCACCAGATCGATATACCACAACAAGTCTACGCGATCTCGCGCAGCCGCCAGATACTCGTGCGAATTTGAAGACGCCTCACGACTTCACAACGCCAGTCGCTCGAACCATGAAGACACTCAACACCCCAAAGACGCGCTCGATATCGTCAATTCATGGTCATGTCCGCTTCGAGCGCTCTTGGGTGGATGAAACTCAAGATTTCAACATGCGAGAGGTCTGCTCTACGATCCGCCGTCCCGACACCCCAGTCAAAGATCTTGGAAAAAGCTATGCATGGTATAACGACGCTCTAGCTGTAGATGCTTTGTTGCCTCCTGGAATACCTCTTTCTGCAAAAGAGCTACTCGCGTACTACCCACATCACATCCGCTGGACAGGCGTCATGCTGCGACTATCCAACAACGATTACCGTGGTAGGGATATCATGGGCATACAGGCAAGTCTCCCCCTACCACCGCGTCATGGAAGAATGTAAGATGAACGTAATCAACCGACTCCAAATAGGAATTCTTCCGCGGTCTTCCCGACCAAAACATGACTCCAGCAGCCGTGAACCAATACCAACGCGACGCGCTCAAGACGATCATACCTGGTTTCAAAACCGATACCCTGAGTGGTAAGCACGATCGCAACATACAGACCGCACATCTCACGCCTAGCCGGTACATCCAAGAAAAGCGTAGTGGCTACACAGTCCCTACCTTTGACGATCTACTACGCGGTCTGCATCATCTCCCCTCCGGCCTCGACGCCCGCAGCCTAACCGAGTGCCTAAACTGGTACCTCAGCATCCGCAACACCTTCACACCTCGACTAGACCTCAACGTGCTACACACGCAAGCCCTAAGCCGGGCCCTACGCATCCCGCTAAAGCCCAAAGGGCCACAGAATCTAGACTGCAACGCGCTCCGCGAATGGCAAGCCAACGGCCGTTTCCCAGAACGCAAGATATGCTCTGAAGCAGCCACCAAACAGCACACTGCAGCGTCAGCAGAGAACGAAAAGGGTGGAGATGAACGGCAGAGAAGCCAATTACACCTCAACCTCGATACGCACACGGTACATCTCGCCGTCCAACTTCGCCTCCGCCACATCCTCACCGTACCTTTCCTCGCTCTGCACGGCGTCGTCGGCGACGCACTCAAACACGGTATCGCGCGCGCGCAGACGAGGCAGATGGAGAGGGAGAGGCGCGACGCAAAAGAGACGCTAGAAGCGAAATGGGCTGCACGATCATCTGGGGCTTAGAAAACGCGTAGATGCTTCGCTGTCGCCGGCGATGTGTGTGCCGTTGGCCTGTGTCGCGTGTTTCTACTGGTCAGAGTGCTTTGGCGTCTTTGCCGCTCAGTCATCGGGGTATGGGTTCGTCGGGCGAGTCGTATGGTAGAGGGAGTGCGGGCGTGGCTGAGGTTTTGCCTGTGTATGGGCGGAGGGTGGATGAGGGGCGGGGAGGCGATTAGGAGGCCTGGTTCGTAGAGTGGGTATAGACGGATATGACGAGGGGGAGACATTAGGATAAGGGGGGGTGAAGCATGAGAAGGCAGTGTGACGACTAGTAAGTAGTAAAAATGATGGGAAACCCCAGCTATCAAGAAGTACAAATTGGCACAGGGATATTCGCAGATGATATAAACATTACTTTACCCCCCCTCAACACTCGACATCAAAATCATTACACCCCCTCCTCCCCCATCTAAGCTGCCGCATTCCGCTGGGGCCACGCATCAAGCAAGCCCTCATAAAGCGTAACATTATGCACATAGGCACCCCCGCCGCCCACAAAAAACGCGACATGCCGACTATCCGCATACCAACTCCTCACCCACGTACTCAGCGCAAAGCGGTCATTAGCATGCACCTCAACCACGCCGCCATCTACAACAATGGTCAAATCCAGCGTCTCGACCTCTGTCCCATTGGGACCAGGGACGTCAAACAGGCGGAACATGCCTTGCTCATTGTCAATCTCAATGCCGTCGGTTGTGTTTGCCGCGGCTGTAGAGTTGGACCGGTCAATGACCATCATGTCGTGGCCGGGCCTGAACTCGACACGCGTGGATTCGTGGCTGCCGGACATGATTTCGAAACCTGCCTGGACGAGGGCAGAGCGGGTGGGGAAGCGGATGGAGGCGGTGAGCATGTAGTGGTTTGATTTGGGGGTTTCGGGTAGCTTGTGGTAGCCTACGAGGGGGCCGTCGGGCAGCGTGATGACGTTTGTTGCTTTCTCTTTGAAAGCGGCGAGGGGCTCGCGGGCGATCTTTTGCTTGAGGAAGGAGAGGGTGAGTGTTCCATCGTCGTTCTCCGTCTCGGTCCTCCACGCGCCTTTTTCGCGGGACAGCTCGTTGTCGAGGACGGTGACATGGCCGACGCTGAGTTCGCGAGGGAGGAGCAGAGTGCCGGTCCAGTTTTGCTGCGGGGTAGGGAAGTTGGAGGTCCCGTAGTAGTCGCCTGTTAGCCAGAGGTAGGTGATGAAGCGGTCGGGGGCGCCGCTGGCCCAGGATGCTTGGGAGTCTGCGGGCAGGACTTTTCCGGCGGCGGCGTAGGCGGAGCGCCCGGCGTCGAGTCTTCCTGACATTGTGGGCTCGAATTTTAGCGTCCCGTTGACGAGGGTTTGCTTTCCGGCCGCCCAGAGCATCTCTCGGACGTCGGAGACTTGGGGTACAATGGGCTCGTAGCTCCATTCTGCGCCTAGGGTGACGAAGATTTCGCCTTCTTCGTTGGCGCCTTGCTCGTCTAGGGCGAAGAAGTTACCGACTTCGAAGTTGAAGCCCCAGCGTCCGGCCCATCCTTGTTCGGTCCAGGTTGTGTTTGCGGCTTCGTGCCAGTATTCGCCTAGGTATTCCCATGTCTGGAACTCACCCATATCCTCTCCATACTGGGCATATAGGAAGAGGCTCGGGCCATGGCCGTGCACACCACCAGAGATGATGGTATACCACGTTCCGTTCTTCTTTCCAAGCAAGCTATCGACTTGCACGTTTTGGAACACGAACGGGTCTCTGAAACCGGTCACGTTGAGAGCGAAAGGTGGGCTGGGAATTACGGGACCAAACTGCGCCTTGGTAAAGTTGCTTCCTCCGTCTCTGGCAAAGGCGAGGGATTGCGTCTCACTGCCCTTTGTGTAATCAATTGTCCATTGGATAGGCAGATAGCTCACGCTGGTGTACAGAAGTGTAGGCGTGCCATTGACGCCTTTTTCAATGACGCTGCCATCAAAGACGGCGACAGGATCGTTGATACCGCCGGCGCGGATAAAAGGCGCCGAGTTGGGGTTCAAGTCCTTGTAAGTGACCAGATCGCTCGTTGTAGCGCCCGACGCACCGAGATGAAGGTATCCCACATGGAAAAGACCAGTCTCAGGATCGGTGTAGTGCATGCACGGGTCTCCAATCTGTCCAAAAGCAGGGAGAACGTGAGCCTTGGGTCGCCATTTATCGAAGATGGTGTTGTTGGCTAGGGTAGAAAGATTGGGTGGGGCGGCATTGTAGTCGACGACAGTCGCTTGACGAGGGATGATGCGGCTAGTCGTCAGAGTCGCAAAAGAGGCAGCCAAGACGGGTGGTGAGAGCTTCATGGCTGCAGGGCGTTCACGCGACGAAGGTGCGTCCAACAATGCACAACGTGTAATGTCATTCTTATTGCTTACAGAAAAGCCTGGTTAGTCGGAGTAGACGGCCTAATGACGACAGAAGCAACATGCTGCGGAGGCACTTCCCCACAAAAGGTCCGCAGGATCGGAGCGGCTTCATCTTGATTCATTGGTCACGCAGGCTGTGCTGACCCACAAACGAGAAATACCGGTGCCTCTCGGACCGAGGATTCGCTTTGGGATGCAGTGGCATTGCTTGTTTTTGATGGAGAACCAGAGGCCTCATGGAAACCGTTGCTCGCCTACACGATTACACGGGATACATGAACAAGATATCGCCACCGGCCAGTCCGTTCAACGGGTTCCCCTCGCCCTGCGTGCAATTGCCCACGACTTCATCATACCCACATCGCAGATAAAATGTGTCATTGCCCTGACTCGTGATACAGCTCGCATGCACGCCTTCTTCTTTTGCGCGATTTAGGCCCCAGTGAACCAGTTCCTTTCCGAGCCCTTTGCCAGCGTGGGCTGGGTCGACACCGCAAAGTGAAAGGTACCAGTTTTGCTTTCGGTCACCGCTCCAAAAATGCGAGAAATGGTGCTTGGAGTCGGCCAGGATGGTGCGTTTGCTCGGATCTATCGCCCGGTTCGGGTGTGCAGGAAGAGGCTGGAAGGCATCGGGTTCTAGTGTACTGTAAGCACCTGTACAAACTCGATCACAATGCTCTTCATAAATAAGCGCTGGGCGGATATTGTCATTGCCTACCGACACCAACCCACTCTTCCTCGACCTTCTTTCTCCCCTCATCATCGCCTTGTCGCTCCCAGATAGCTACACCACCGACCTTCTCTTCTCCATCCACTGTGGTGGTGGTGGCAACTAATAGCCTTGCATTTTTTGTCTTCCACGTGTTGCGTAGTCTTTCCGACCAGAAGATGTCAAGATCTTCTGGGTATTCGTTGCGGTAAGGATGTATCAATGGTCCCCAGAGTGGCTCATCGAAGAAGGCGGCGGCTAAAAGGGAAGCCATAGCCGGCTCATCCGCCACGGTTGCGGGTCGTATTGGCATGGTAGAAAAGGCTCTGGATTTCAAGATGGCAAAAATGACATGTGTTTTCAGAGACCAAGGCGCGACGGTTGTGCCGAATGCTAGCAGAGACCAGAGTTATGGCAGTGATGGGTAATCAGGTGCGCTGCCTTGAGACAACGGCGAGCGAGCCGGCTGTTTTGCGTCGGAAAGTGCCCATGTATCCCTACGATGCTTACTGAATAGTAGGCAGATTTCAAGGTGCGGCCGTACAGTGATTGTCAGAGGCGACTGCCTGGGCATCTGTGTATTGCCGACATACGAGCATGGGCCTTTTGCTTGGGAACGGTCACGGTTTTGGCGGGGTCTAGCAGATGTTTGACGCGGTCATCATGGCATGTGGGCTCAACAACAACGCCCGACGAGACTAGATGAAAAATGACTGCTCCCAAGCCAGAAATGCGAGATGCGAGATGCAAGATGCAAGTTGCAAGAGACGACAGTCAGTCCTGTGTTGTCCGCCCCCAGGCTACAGCACGTTACGTCGGCGGCGGCAGCCTGTGTCTTCTTCTGGCTAGCACTCCCGCGGTCGAGAACGCGCAGTCGCAGTCGCAGTCGCAGTCGCAGCCGCACTCGCATTTGACGAACCGTGGTTCTCTTACCATCTCATGCCCATCATGAACTATCTCCCATGAGCAGCACTTCCCCTTTTCGCGAGCTTTCTTACGTGATTGTCATGCACCCTGCGACTTGCTGATCTGGACCCTACCAGCCGCCAGCCGCCAGCCGCCACTCGCGCCAGCCTCAGCACGTTTGGTGACAACCGTCCTGAGCTGCGTCACTCCACAGCGACGAGGAATTGCTTTTACCCCCCCACTTAGTCGCGACTACTAGGCTGCCGTTGTCGCATTTCAACTCCACGAGCAAGCCCGCCGTCGGCCCAGACTGCCTCAACCCCATCATCCGCGACGAAACATGACCATGGCGACGTTTCGCGAGGAATCGGCCATGTCGGACCTGCCCACCGGTCACATGCGCAATCAACACGAGTACTCGTACCGCTTGCCCACGCCTCCGCGCATCGTAGTTCCTCCACCCACCCTAACCACCGACATGCCTGGCCTGACCCTCGGTGGCCATGCCGGAGACGAGGTGGACATGCGCTTCCTGGAGGAGCTTGATCTCGAGGATATTGTCCAGAAGAATACGCTGCTGGAATGGGCATATGAGCGGCGGCGACAGGCGCAGATGATCCTGCCCTGGTTGTATCTTGGGCCTATGGTGGCAGCCAAGGACAAAGCCTTCCTCCACCGTGAAGGCATTACCATGGTTCTGGCCATTCGCGCGCAACCCAATAGCCTGAGGGGGGCAATGGAGGCGGCCAGCCAAGTTTGTCTGCAAGTAGCCAGCATCGAGGCACCCAACTTTTACGCTCTCACTCCCAAATTCCCTGAGGCGGCGAGCATCATCAATTCGCATGTCGCAGGAGTCCGCCAACACACGCTGCAATCGACAGGACAAGCCTCTCTCGGTAAGGTTTTGGTATTCTGCGAGTCTGGCAACGAGAAGTCGGCGGCAGTGGTCGCTTCCTACCTGATGGATACGCTCAACAACATCGACCACATCAAGGCCATGCAGATCTGTCAAGCCCAGCGCTTCTGCGTCAACTTCGACGATGTGCTCAAGAATATCCTACGCTCGTACTGGGATATCATAGGAGCGCGGCGGGCTATCGCGGCTTCCAAACTGCAACCGCCGCAGCAAAACGGCCTGAGCAACGGCGATGCGCAGACTGGCTGGCTACAACCTCCACTCTCGTCGTCGAAGCCCAAGCGAAGGATCGAACATCTGCAAGACGACGACATGGACATGGATGATGATATGGACGCATCGGATGCACTCCGATTCGCCCATCGCGACGTGACTCCATTTCAGGACCGTCCATAGCCCTTTCTCATTCGATGATACCAGTCTTTCTATCCAGGCGTTCTATTTAGCATTATACCCAGCATTTCACATGGCGTTGTGGCAGTACTTTTGTATCTCGACTTGTAGATATCGGGAGTATCCCAGCCGGGCTTCTGGGCCAAGTGCGTGGGCGGCTCTACCCCTTCGAGCTACGGACAACTTTTTTTTTTAAATGATAGAGAAGGTGCAAGCCAGTGTCTTTATTCTGTCAACACCTCCAATTACACCTGACTTGTGTCTTTCTACGCTCTCGTCCCCCATCTGTGACGCCTGTTTTTTTTTTTTCATCAGCTTGCTCTTTCCCGGTATTTGGTCTTTACGCCTCGTCGTGATAGGTGAAGCAGAGTGAATAACGAACACTTCCCAGGGTATGTGCGACCCCTCGGTCTTTGCAATCACTAATGAGTGAAGTAGGACTTGGCTCATGTTGAGCACGGCTGCCTTGTGGGCGGGCTCGCCCACGGTCCTCCCAGCCCATCGTGATGCAGAAAGTGGTAATCGCTAGCCTCACTTCCACTTACCGTAGGACAAATCCACATTCCAGAGGTCGCATGTCCTCTACCCCCGGTCATTCTTGTTCACAACGAATCGTGAAGTATTAATAGCGAACCCCAGTTTACGTGTTGGACATGCCCTACTCCCTGCGACCGGAGAGCAGTTTGAAACTACCCGAACGCTATAGGCAGGTGGATGACGAGGAAGACAATCATCCACCAAACCCAAGGCCTGCAGACAACGGGACGGCCATTCATACGCAGGAGTCTTTGCTTGCGGGCCCTGAGGACCTGACTTCTTTTGCAAACATCTACCCGCCACCGAGACCTTCCTCGCTCACTGCACAGCATCCTCACTTCTTTCAACCTGCGAGAACGGACTTTGTATCCACTACAAATTTCACTACTCCGACCAATGCGAGTTCGCATCGGCAACCCCCAGAGCGTCTCAACATGGCGAACATCAAAATCGTTAGGGCTGCCCCACGTCGCAGTGAAGGCGAGGACCGACACCATCACGAACTATCATCGCGCAGCCGGTCCGGGCGTGCCACCAAGGCATCGCAGCGCAACATCGCTCCTCCTACCCCCACCATTCCAAAGCCTGCAGCCTTCCCTTCACTGCCGACCAATGTGCCGCCATCACCCCAAGCGCATCATCAAAATCCTGGCCATGGTATGAAGGAACTTTTCGAGGCCATGGAAGACGACGACGAAGAGCGTGTGACTGCAACCAAGCAGTACGTTGATCGCATGTATCAAGCAGACACAAGCGAGTGGTACGCTGAACTAAGGGGCCGCTGGGCTGCTAAACAAGCGGAAACGACGGCAAGTGACGCCCCGGCATTTAGCATTGTTTGCTAAGCTATCAGATCAAATTCGAGTCGCTGTGGCGCTCACTGCGTCAAACCATCATCGAAGAGATCCAAACTGATTTTCCCGAGGCGACATACAAAACTCCTTTCTATCCCGCGCAGCGAATCCTGAACCTCTCCACGGAGCAGCTAGTCACAATCATGTCCGGAAATGCCCAAGTGTGGGAGACGGACGACGATATCCCCGCGTGGTATCGGGAGCAGAAGAGGAAGCACCCAACCGTCATCATCGACCCGGACGAGCCACCCCCAGCGGAAGTGGTCAAAGCCATCAGGTTCTTGAAGCAGCAGAGTCTTCCGGGAAGTCTACTGGGGGAATGGCACGCATTGCCGCCCATTGAGGTATTTCGTCCCCCTGTTATGTTCCAACACCCAATGAAGGGACTGGGCGTGTTTGGAAAATCGTAGCATAGTAACCGGTCCGTAGGCATTTGCAAGGGCGTCTAGTTGGACTGTGAAGGAAGCAATAAAGACCAGTTCACGCTTCGGCCAAGAGTCTTCTTCACTTGAATCTCCCAACATTCTTCCGCACTACAAAAGGGCTCAATTGCTCAAGGGGCTTAAGACGGCTCGTTCAAGAGTAGCCCGAACACGAAAGGCACGTGAAAGTAAGATGACAAACAAGATTTGCAGCCTGTGTGGTAGAAAAGGGCATACACAGTATGATCTGGGAGTTGATTGGCTGCACAAGGTATAATTCCACCAAGCACGCGTTTGCTACAAAATTTGGGAAAATGACTGAGAGACGGCTAACTTGGTAACCAGTGTCCAACACAGCAATGGCACACGATGTACGCCCAAAAAGAAGCCGAACGCGTCCGCCAACAAGCCAGCGCCGAAATCGAGGCTGTAAAACAACGCGACCTGCTCCTTCCATCGCAGCCCCCACCACCTCCAATGGACGCCCGCACAGCCATCGAGTACGAAAAGTGGCGGACAGGATACTACTACCGCCTCCAGATTCCACGCCCCCGCACGCGCGAGGAATACATCGAACAAGAGCACGCGGCCAACCAAAGAACTCCCTTTATGAAGGCGAATTACTTTGACATGTATGAAAGTATCCAGAGGGAGGAGAGTCTGGATATCTATCCTGTTGATGCGTGGACCAAGATGGCGGAGTTGCATGAGAAGGATCTGCAGAGGAGGAGGGCAGCGGCAGCGGCAGAAGGAGTGAGGAAAAGGGCGGAGGAGTTGGTTTGGCCCAATACTCCATTTTTGGTGGATAGGGAGGTTAAGAGTAGGGGGGTGAAGAAGGAGCTGCAGAAGCAACGGGAGGAGAAGGAGGAGCAACAGCAGCAACAGCAAGAAAAGGCAGAGCAGCTACGAACCAAAGACCAAACAAGGGAACCCAAGGAGAAACAACAGCAGCCCATCAAGAACGCGAAGAAGGCGCAAGCTACACCTACCACCACTACCACTACCACCACCGCACAACCAATCGCGCCCCCGTCAAAAGCACCCGGTAAAAAACGCGGTCCCGACAAAAAGAGAGACAGGAAACCACAGGATGACAAGGCGCCAAAGCTTGTGGTGAGTAAAAGCGGTATGGTCAGTTTGGCTGTTTCTGCGCAGGCGAGGGAGGTGAAAGTGGAGGTGGCGCAAAGGAAGCGTGAGGAAGGCGAGGTCAATGGAGGAGTAGGATTAGAAGTAGGAGTAGGAATGGTAGGCGATAAGATTGATAGCCCGATGCAATAGTCTGTCTGGAGCTGTGCGTGTCTGTAGGGGAGAAGCCAGCTGCTGCCGGGGATAGAAAGGGGGGGCGGGGGGGGGGGGGGGGGGGGCAAGTAGAGAGGCTGTGTGCGTTTCCATTGCTATACTATGCAAACACGGATTCCGACTTTTTTTATATTTAGTTTTTTACTCTGGTGTGTTAATTCAGCGGCTGGTGCGAAGTGATCGCGTCGGAGATGGGACATGGGAGATTGGACTCGAGGTGAGGACGGGCATGGAAACGGCACTTGAACAGGCGAGGAAAGGAGACGAGGGGGTAGTAGTACGCACAAGTAATTGATATCATTCTCGAGCCAAAAGTTAGGGTATAAAACATTCATCATCACCACCACCACCATCCCCCCCATCGCCCACCGCCTAGCTAAACTGATCACCATGCTCACTCTCCCCACCCACCCTCCTCCCCGCAATCCTCCCCTGACTCAGCCTCCACCTCCACCTCCTCTCCCTCTCCTCCCTCTCCCTGTTCTCCCTGTCCCTCTTCTTGCGCTCATACACCGCTCTCACCGTCCTCTTCGTCCTCTCAGCACCTTCGTTGTAATTCGCCCTCGCAAGATCGACCACACTATCAATCTGCTGCGGGGAGTAGACAAAATTCCACGTCGACATGAAATCGCTGACCTTGGGGTCGACGCCGGGCACTTTGTCGTTTGCGAGGAAGGGAAAGTAAATGACCGTGATACCAGACGAGGGGTGCATGAGTTCCCAGTCGTCGTCGACTTGTTTGCTGACTGGGGTTTCCGAGTCGGAGCTGCGTTCTTCGGTTGAGCCGACCCAGATGTTGCAATAGCCCAGGTCCTTGCTCTTGTTGTCTTTATCCTTATTTTTGGCGGAGGATTGCGCTTCGTCGAGTTTACTCTGGGCTTGCGTTTCCGTCGCTGCTTCAGCGCGGTCGAGGTCCTCTTGCAGATCGTGCATTGATTCGTCGGCAGGCGGCCACCCGGCGCCAACAGGCCAGCCCTTGATACCGCGCTGGCGCGCATAGCCGTCCGCGACTTTGAGCCAGTTGTCTGTCTTTACGTCGGCGGAGGCGTCAAAGGCGACGAGAATGTCGACGTTGCGGCCCGGGCGGAGGAGCGGGTAGATGGGGAGGTTGTTGGACATGCCGGCGTCCATGAATTGGAAGTTCTTTTGCGAGAAAATGCTTTCTGGGCAGGTTGAGGGCAGCAGCTCGCGCATGCCTAGCGCGTAGTTGGGCATGGCGGCCGGGTCAATGGGATGCACTTTGACGAGATCGTCGTCGCGCTCGGCTATCATGGCGTCGATGCTGCTGCCCAGGCCGGTCAGATTGCGCATGAGGGGCCGGATTTCGCGGTAGTAGTGGGATAGTGTGGCGCAAAAGGCGGAGCCCCAGATTCCCATCAGCAGTGGGACTCGCACTTCGGGCAGTGCTAGGCCGTTTTCTCGCCAGACTGTTCGCCCGTTTTCAAATCGTCGACCCATTGCCCAGGTCGGTATGCCGGCTGATAATTCCTCACACCACATCTCGTATGGGGTGAACTCGAACCATTGGAACCAAGCCTCTTTCCTGGCCTTTGCTTCTGCAGCGACGGGGTCCTTGGTGTCGGCTTGCTCGGCAAATGGAATCTCGTGTCGTACGGCGGTGTAGATGGGGAGGGGATGGGAACCGTTGTCGGTAAAGCGGCGCTGGTTGGAGACTTTGAAGTCGTACTCGCTGACAGAGAGTTCGCCTTTGGGCACGAGAAGGCGGGCAGCGAGCAAGGCGCCGTAAATGTCGACTAGTCCAAAGTCGGCGTCCGGAATGCCTTTGGCCTTTTCTACCAGCCCGCTCAAAAGGTATTTGTTCGTGGGCGCACTGACGAGAAGCTCGAGTGCGTCGGGCGGAAAGGCAATGTGTATGCCGAGCCTGTTCTTGAGATGGCGAATGATGCGAGCATGGCTGCGCTGGGACAGTTCCGAGTAGTAGAGTGTCTGGAGCCAGCAGCTGCCACTGACTCCTGCGGTGTATGTCACGCAATCGAAGAGGCCGGCTTCTTTGGTCGAGAGGTACGAGGATGTGCCGGCGACGAGAGCGCGCAAGCCTCCTCCAGAGCCGCACATGGCAATAATGGGGACATCGTCGGGGTGGATTGTGGCTTCTGGGATGTCGAGGTAGCGCGCGAGCGCAGCCTTGGTGAAGTGTGCCCGCTTCTCCCGAAACGCCTTTTCCTCCTGACACAGCTCATCCGAAACTCTCACCGAGGCGTCCCAGATAATCTCTGGGTTGATCTCTGGATCATTCGCCTCGTACCATATCTCCTCGGCCAACGAGCCCGGCGCCATGGAGAGCTCATTCTGCAGCTTGCGGATGAAGCCGGGCAGGACCTTGACCCAATTCGGCACAATGTAGTCGATGATGGTGTCGCCAAGCTTGGAAGGGGATGGCGATTTGGGAAACTTGTCGGTGATGGTCTGCCAGGCGGACTGGCTTTGCCCCGCTTCATTGTCCTCGCCGTTGTAGCCTTTTGCAACGCGGGTCTGGGGCGGGGCTTCCTGCTCTCCCGGTTTCCCCTCGTCCTCTTCATTGACATGCTTCTCTGCATCTCCGGCCGAGGTGGGGTCTGTTTTCTTGTCGTCGCTACCGAGGATGTAACGCTTCAGGGAGGGCGCGTCAAGGTGGATGGGCCGGAACAGCGGATATGGGGAGCGTTCCGACGCCAGGAACGTGGCAGCGGCTGTCGCGAGGAGAAAAGGAGGGCCATAGCGAAGACGGAGAGCAGCAGGCTTGGATGCGTGCGATAGCGGGCGCTTCGTGTGCAAGCTTCACAATCAGATTAGCACACGAGGGGGAGAAACATTCGCATGTGGGACGCACCCACGACGCGCCCCGCGCAGCCACAGCTGCTGCCCCAGGTTGCGCGTGTTCCTATAGCCAGCCATGCGCGGGAGTGGGAGATGAAGAGGCTATGTAGTTTTCAAAAAGAAAGGGCAGGACCATGGGCAGCATGAGCATGCGCGAAGCCCCATTGGGCTCATGGAAATGCCATCGATATGACGAGTCGTGCATGCTAAATTTCCACCAAAAGCTGGTTTTGGATCCCGCCCGCCGAATAACTGCCCACATTTGTCCTGCAGGAACACGCACTACCTGCCGCCGACCCACCAGCCACCGAGCCTCGGCCCTGCCCGCGCAACCACCATCAAGCCTTACCAGCGATGCATCCTACGTTTACGGATCATCTCATACAGCGCTGCGTTTTGCCATGTGCTCCGAGCATCACCCGCCTTCACCGTCGCCGTGCATCTCCACAGATTTTAGGACATGTTCCATGGCGTGATGCGGCGTAGATGGCTCACCACGACAGTCTCCACTAACCTGATATTCTGGACGCTCGTAGCACCCAAGGACATGTACATATAGGGATGCGATGAGACAGCCGTTTGAGCATCAGACATTGTCTTGTCGTCAAAGACACTCACATACCTGGCTATGTAGGCGACCTGGCTCTCTCTCACTCACGTTGCTACGCTACAAACAACAAGCTCCGCATCATCAAAACAGTCTGTCTCTCACTTGCTTGCCTGTCAGGCCTACTTTACCTGTCTGTGTCCGTGTGGGTATCATAAGTATCAGTGTCTAATCACAACTGGTGCCCTTTTATCCTTCTACATCCTTCCTTTCTCGCCACTCACGACACATGTAAATCCCATTGATTCGTGCCTTCACTATCCCAGTGGCCTGCCCGAGGGACCAATCCACATCTCATTTGATCTGCCACCGATTTACCGTTGGCAGGGCATAGCAGTCACTATCCCGTCCATACAAAACCCAAGGCCTGCCAGCAACATGACGCAGTGCGAGACGGGCAGGAAGCGACGAATTGACAGGTACGATCCAAGCACCCAGGAACAATATCCAGACAACAACTGGTACCGGAACCACGAGTGGATCATTGACAAGGTGGCTGAACTATGCCTCGACCTGACGGATCCGTTGCAGAAGTACAGCGCAGATGTCGAGGGGTTCCAAGAGATAATCAGCGCCGCCGAAGCCGTAAAGATGCCACCTGAGTTCAAGCAACTGTGTCTGGCCGTACTCGGGGAACAGGGTGTCGGCAAGAGCTCAATCATCAACTCGCTGTTGGATCGCGATCTTCTTGACAACTCAGGCTCTTCCCAAGCATGCACCGCTTTAGCCACGAAGATTATGCACAAGAAAGGTGCTAGTGACCGGAGCACGGAGAGCGATGTGGGTATTGAGTGGTACCGTGAAAACGATATTCAGGAATGCACAATCGGGCAGATTCGGTGCTGGGCTGAGCTGCATCCAGGGCCAGACGCGGGCCAGCGAGACGGAGATGAAGAAGATGGATATGGCTCAGACGAACAAACTGCTACCTCCGAGGGTCCAGCTACTTCACTTAAAGCTAAGAGGCAAGCAGCCGCTACTGCCAAGGAGTATTTCGGCATCATTTTCGACACCCAAAAAGATAAGTTGGCTAAGAAACGGCTCCGTCATATGCTTTATAAAACCGATATAAGAACCGGTGGTTTCTTGGACGCTTGCTGTCTTCGTGCCGAAGATCGACTCTGTCAAATTCGCAAAGAGCTTGGGCTTCCGGAAGGCTCGAACAAGTTTGTGCATGTTCCAGACCGCCAACTGCCAAGGATGCAGGACAAAATCAGGAAGATATGGCCGTTCGTGAAGCTTGTATCGATTGAGACTGGCCATGTCCTTTTACGACATGGCTTGTGTCTATTTGATATGCCTGGTAAGAACAGATTCCCTTTGTCCCAATGATTATGTTGATGAGTGTAGGTTATGGTGACACAAGCCATCTTCGTACAGCCGTCATCAATACGTTCCGGCGACAAGCCGACTACGAAATGGTAGTCGTACCAAGTTCTCGAGTAGCAACCAGTGAAACACATGATCACTATCTTGACCTGTCCGTCCACCTCAAAGGAGCAAACAAGACGATGGTGGTGATGAACAAGTCCGATGTAAGTCTCTACGCTGCTACCATTCTGATCGGATGCTAACACCAAGATAGGCACTGATCAACGAGCAAACCATGTTTCGCCAAATCCAGCAGATCAAAGAAGAGCCCTTTATATCTTTCACTGAACGACTGGAGTACCTCGAGGAAATTCAGGACAAAGAAGAGGAGGATCCGGCTGTCATCGTTGATGAAATCGATGCGTTGGTCAACAGCATCACTGTAGCGTACATCAAGCGAGAGTCGGATCTGTTCAGAGCTCAGCTGCAAGAGAAAGGTATCAAAGACCTATTCTGCGTTTCTGCGCAAACATACAGAACATGGACGAAGCGCACTGGTAGTGGTAGCAACATCCCAGTCTTGACTCCTGAGCAATCCGGCATACCTGGCTTGCGACGTCGCCTATTTCTGCTACCAGCACAGCAGAACATCAAAGCCTACCATGACCATATTTTCGAGACGCTACCGACATTGCGCAGCAAGGCTGGATGCGTTGCGGAGAAGCATGTCGAAGACCGAAGCTACGCTGAAATGCGACTTGATTGCAAGCGATCAATACCCCTTCTCGAACGGGACCTGAAATCCCTCAGCCTTGCCCAGGTGGACCTGGCAATAACGAAGCCTTGGACTCTCAGTGAACGAGACAAGATTTCCGCGAGCATCAGACTACTCATATGGCGCGATTGGGTCCACTCCAAGATCTATTTCGGAAGCTTCGCTAAAATGCTCAGAGAACGCGGTATTCTAGTCAACGGCAAATTCAAAGGACGGAATCTGAACGCTGATATCGTCACGACCATGGAAAATCACATAGACCAATGGGAAGATGAGATGCTATCGAAACTGGACCGGGTTGTGGAAAGTCTGGATGCACCCATTCTCAAACTCTCGTCCACCATCGCCAACAACATCAAACTGTCCAACTGCGAAGCAGCGTTGAAGCTCAGAGCACTAGAAGCACTAGAAGATGCCAAACGCCGCATTGCGTCAGCCCGGGACACGCTTTCAGAAGAGCTATCAGACTCGTTGCAGGATACTCGCGTCAATTTCACGACGGAGATGGACATCTTCTGCCCCATAACCAAAGCGATGAAACCGGTATACGAACTGGCCCAGAGCAAATCCGGAACAGGCGCCATGGAGCAACAGCGCAAATGCATCGCTGACTGCATTACTCCAGACCCAGAAAACCCCAAACTAAAGCCCTCTCACCCTCTAGCCAAGACGATCGAAAACAAACTCGTCAAGAGTCAAAGAAAGTGGTGGAATGTGCACTGTGGCGTATACATTGCCGATGTCGTCCGCCATCTCGAGGACTTCTCGCTTACAACCGAGCGGCTTCTGATTGACGATGCGTACCTGACAGAAGGGCACAGGAGGGCGAGAATGGAGCTGAAGAAAGTGTTGGCTGATTTCGACAAGGGCTTGAAGTCAATCCAGAGACGCTTCAACGGGGATCAAAAGGACGTGGAAACGGCGTCAGAAGATGTTGGGGAGCCACTGGAGAAGAGAGCGAAACTGGAGCAGGCTGAGGATGATGCGGCAGCAGAGACCACTTCATCCTCGCGGGATACTCCGGTTGATGCAGTACCAATCAGCCTTGCTCCAGGTTGGTTCCGTGCCACTTTTGTTGGATTGGGTTGAATGCGCTTACTGCATTGTGGATTTTTTTTTTGCGGTACGACATCGTGATGAAGTTTTTTTCCCACTTGCCTACTCTCTCCGCGGGCACCAAAAGCAAGCACATTGTGAGACAGTGCCGCACGAAGCGATGGCTCTCGCATCCTCGATTGTGGTTTTGGGAATTGCCTCTTCTGCTCTGGTCTCATTTCCAGCGTCAATTTTCTTCCAGGTATTTTGGCTCTATTTGGACCATGGTCAGATTCTTGCGATCCTGTTCGGTACATGTTCTGTTTTTGTCACCTTGCAAATCTATGCATTTTTTTTGTTAACAGTCAAATGAAACTGTGCGCAGTACTGTCAGAATCCATGCATTTTTTAATAGTCAAATAAAACTGTGCAGTACTGTCAAAATCAATGCCCGAGGTTAGCTTTGTGCATTCCATGATGCTGTTATCACAAGGCACGTACGCGTCGCCGAGACATGTGTGAGACGCAGACAGCGGCTTTCGCGGTGTCAGGAAACGGCAGTCCGCGGATCTGGGGCTTGCAGAGGATTCGCACGAATCGTTTTTCCTCAATTGAATCCTCTTCGTACATGGTTGAAGAGAAGAAGAAAAAGCAAAAGTATGTACATTGTCTTGCCGTGCTTCGTGGCACTACTGCAGTGCGATTGTGGCGCTGGGTGCGTCTTCGATGCGCGGCAGATCACCAAGGCCAGACCCTGGTCCGTCATACCTAGCGCCGTCTCCACGACAGCTCTCCGCAAGCATCCCCTCACATAGCATCATACATCAACCCATAGACTCCCCCAATTGGGCCTCCCTTCATTTATTGGTTCTTTATGTTGTAATTCATGTCCGCTTCATTTCTACCCACCACCTTCATATAATCGAGGTCGCCCTCGCCGCCGTCCACGCGTACACCCCGTTCCCAAGGCAGTCGCGAACACGCCCCCCAGCAGTCGCCATGGTCGGCCCGCGCAAGACGGCGCTCCTCGAGGAGAGCGCCGAGGTCGAAGTGCTCTTCGCCAACATGGAGAAAATGAAGACGCTCACCAAGAAGATCCAAGGCTCGGTCAATCGACTGGACGCGAGCGGAAAGGCGGTCCAAGAAGCCATCAGCCCAATCTACGGCAACACGCAGAAGCTTCAAATCGCAAACACAAACGTCGACCGCATCATCGATGCCATAGAGCGGCTCCGGGCTCCAAGAGAAGAAAGCGCCAAGGAGGAGAGAATCATTCGCGCCGGGCCCGGGCGAGGAGATCTCGACGGCTACATTGCTTCTCTCGATCGCACCAACCTCAGTTTATTGGACCTCAAACGAACCAATCTGCGCTCCAACGAACAGGCTGTCGCGGAGCTGAGCGGACTATTGAAGATGGGTAACAAGCAATTGGAGGATGTGTTCCGAAGCATACTGCAGGACAGTGCCAGGGAAAAGGTCCAGGCACTGGAGTTTGTCGCAAAGCGTACGTCCACTCCGCATGGCCGGCAGCCAGGCTCTGACCGTTTACAGAAAATCCATTTCCGCGCATGCCGCAAGATAAACTCCAGAGCCTACGCAGCATCAACAACCACATCTCCAAGACGTTTGCGCAAACTTCGCAGGTCGACCTGTCACAGACACCCACACGGCGAATCTACGCCGACGTGCGCGGCGAATATCTGGAGAGCACGCTGAGGAGTCTGATGCAAGCCTCCATTAGCACGGCGCGGAAAGTGCAGGCCGACGCTCTATACAAGAAGGGTACCAACGGCATCGGAACCTACGTTCAAGCGATAGAGGGGCTTTTCGTGGCCGAGTTTGACAACCTGAACTACGTCTTCGACAGGGAGGAATGGAGCGACGTCTACGTGTCTACGTGCCAAGTCCCTCTGCAGGATTTCACCAAGACGCTCCGCGAGCTCAACGGGCATATCCAGAAGAATCTCTTGACCGACTGCTTCCTGGGCTTCGAGATTTGCGGGCTTGTCCGGACGCTTTCGATGCGACTCCAGAAGCAGACGGGTGCGCTGAAGGACCAGATCTACGACAGCGTGAAGCCCGTCCGCGAGACATCCAAGACGTCTTTGAGCAAAATGCTCGACGATACCAGATCCAGCACACAGGGCCTTATCGCATTGCCCATGGATGGTGGCCCGGTGGAAATCACGACGCAGACGATGCGACGCCTGCAGGAGATGACAAACTACCTCGAACCTCTTACCTCCATCCTGGCTTCATTGGGCGAGGGTGGCTGGAACTCGGCTTCTGCAAACAATTCGTCGACGACACTAGATGTTGGGCCGGACGGCGTGAAGCTGTTCGGATCCTACGCAGGCGACACGGTAGACACACTACTGCAAAACTTGATTGGAAAGGCCAAGCTGTTGTTAAAGGGCAAGAACTTGCAGGGCGTCTTCTTGGCCAACAACATTGCCATTGTTATGCGCATCATTCGCTCTTCAGAACTAGCGCCTCTCATGGACGGCTACTCCAAGAAACTGGCAGACTGGCGCAAGCAGGGCACAGCCATGTACCTCGAGGCGTGGCGAGAGCCGTCTGGCTACTTGCTGGATGTGCAGTACACGAACCGTAGCAAGGAGCGGCCTACCTCGGGTGGCGCCGATTCGGCAGCCATTGTGAAGTCGCTGAGTTCCAAAGACAAGGACGCCATCAAGGAAAAGTTCAAGAGCTTCAACACAAGCTTTGAGGATCTCGTTACACGGCACAAGTCGTACGCGATGGAGCCCGAGGTGCGGAACCAGCTTTCCAAGGAGGTACAGAACATCATCGAGCCCCTGTACAACCGGTTCTACGACAGGTACCGGGAGATCGACAAGGGAAAGGGCAAGTATGTCAAGTACGACAAGATCGAGTTGAACAGGGCACTGGCGAGCTTTGCATAGCGCCGTGGCTGGGGCGTTTAATTGCATTGGATTGGATTTGGTTGCTTTTTGTTTGTTTTGGACACGCGCAGAATACCCTTTGATTTGCATACATAGGACATGGTGGCGGACGCGTAACAATTGGACATGTCATGTTCGAGTCTTCCAAGGGTGCATGCGCGCCTGGGCGTGGTACGCTATTACGGCGTGAAGAGCAGCCCTGGGCGGGCGGGGTGAGGCCGCGGCGTCAATCTTGCCGTAGGGACGGTTAGCGAGGCAATGGCCATGTAATGTTTAGTCGAGCCGATGCTTGTGCATCCTCATTTACCAGCACGTGATGCTTCCCTTCTGGGCCATAACGGTTCGCGACTACCTCTTCCAGCTAGAGCACGAGAACACAGCAGCTTGTTGCAACGCTGGGAACAGTCGAATGCGACCACGACCACGCCCCCACCCTCGCCTTTGATCTCTCCATCTTTCCGTCTCTCTCACCGGCGCGCGCACTGCATTCCCCGCTGTGTTATCTCCAGGGCCCTCTCGACCGCGGTGGTGGTGGTGGTGGTGACGCGGGGATTTTTGGTCTAGTGCCCATTGCTTTGGCGTTGCTCCAATCGCGCCCATCCCTGTGCGGACCCCTTTCCTCCACCCAGCGACCGACGGCACCACGACTTCCCTTCCCAACGTCGCAGCCTCCGGACACCACGCCATTTCCCTTCGCAGCCAACTGCTCTTTTTTCAATTCATTGCTTTGAGTGCATCACTCACTCGACAGCATAAATACCGCCAACTGGTACGCTGCCCTGCACCCCCCACGCCCCCGTCTCACCTTATTTCTCCAGGTTCGGGCTAGGTCGCGTCGCCACAATTGTTTCGCAGCGACACGGCCAGGCTGCATCGGCATGCATTGAAGGGCGCCGCTGACATCGTCTCATGTATAGGAGCCACTCACTTGACGATACGCCGTCTGCTTCTACTGCCCTATTTACACCATGGGTACGTAGCTGCCCCCGTCTCTTGGACCCCCTCGTCTCGCGACATGGCCGCCCGTCCGGTGCCGTGAGCTCGCTGGCTCCCCAGGCTCACACACACACACACCCGCAATCGTCGTAGGGGCGGAACGTGCGGCAAACACAACGCAGCTTAGTTGCGGTCTGCAGTGGCCGCGCCCGACAACGTTGCTTTTCTTCTCCCCTGGCACCCCTGGCTAATCACTTTCAGCAGAATCCAACGGTGCTACTTCTCCTGCACCGCCCACGCGTGCCTCCCCTTCGCCTCCTGCCTCCTCCAGTGGCCTAGCTATGGACCAAACCATCAACGGCTCCAACCCAGCAGTCCACACCATCACGGCAAAGAACCCCAAGGCCGCAGCTGCCATGGCGAACGACATGAACATTGTGCGCAGGAAGCTCACGGGCTACGTTGGTTTCGCCAACCTGCCCAACCAGTGGCACCGCAAGAGTGTACGCAAGGGCTTCAACTTCAACGTCATGGTTGTTGGTATGTGTGCTGCTCCGCACTGAGCTGGCAATCGGAGCTAACGTGTCATGACAGGCGAGTCTGGACTCGGAAAGTCGACCCTTGTAAACACCCTCTTCAACACGTCGCTGTACCCGCCCAAGGAGCGCAAGCCCCCGAGCCTGGACATTTCCAAGACGGTCTCGATCCAGTCCATCAGCGCCGACATTGAGGAGAACGGCGTTCGTCTCCGGCTAACGGTCGTCGACACGCCCGGCTTCGGCGACTTCATCAACAACGATGAGTCGTGGGACCCCATTGTCAAGAACATCGAGCAACGGTTCGATGCCTACCTGGACGCCGAGAACAAGGTCAACCGCATGAACATTGTCGACAACCGCATCCACGCCGTCGTCTACTTCATCCAGCCCACCGGCCACTCTCTGAAGCCCATCGACATTGAGGTGATGAAGAAGCTTCACACCAAGGTCAACCTGATTCCCGTCATTGCCAAGGCCGATACCGTTACTGACGATGAAATCGACAACTACAAGAAGAGGGTGCGTAGAGTGACTGCAGTTACCGAGGCTATGCTAACGAGACCAGATTCTTGCAGACATCGCCTACCACAAGATCCAGATCTTCGAAGGCCCACGGTATGAGCTTGACGACGAGGAGACCATTGCCGAGAACCAGGAGATCATGGCCAAGGTACCCTTTGCCGTTGTCGGATCCAACACCGAGGTTACGACGGTGGACGGCCGCAAGGTCCGTGGACGTGCGCTCCCCTGGGGTGTGGTTGAGGTGGACAACGAGGAGCACTGTGACTTTGTCAAGCTCCGCCAGATGCTTATCCGCACCCACATGGAAGAGCTCAAGGAGAACACCAACAACGCCCTCTACGAGAACTACCGCTCGGAGAAGCTGGCCGGCATGGGCATCCAGCAAGACTCAAGCGTGTTCAAGGAGGTCAACCCTGCTGTCAAGCAAGAGGAGGAGCGCTCGTTGCACGAGGCCAAGCTCCAGAAGATGGAGATGGAAATGAAGATGGTGTTCCAGCAAAAGGTGCAGGAAAAGGAAAGCAAACTGCGCCAGAGCGAAGAAGAGCTGTACGCCCGTCACAAAGAGATGAAGGACCAGCTAGACCGGCAACGACAGGAGCTCGAAGAGAAGAAGGCACGCATCGAGTCGGGCCGGCCGATCGAAGAGAAGGGCAAGAGAAAGGGCTTCTCCCTCCGCTAAGGCGGACTCATTGGCGCCCGGATCGTTCGTCCTCTTCCGCTCTGGACGCATCACGCCACCTCCTCCACCCCTTCTCTTTTCTCTACACCACGTTACCAACCTTGTTTAATATAATGCGGCCGACGATACCACTGGGTGCTATCGGTAAAAGGGATAATGCACAGCGGTGCGACACTTGGAAACCGAGCATACCAGTGTCACATCTTGGTGCAGTTGTCCGGATTGTTGATTGATACCAACGTCTTTGCGCTCCTTCCGATTCCCTTGCTTCTTTTTCGGCATTTTCTATTATTTAGTATTCGGCAGATGTAGTTCGGAGCGAGGAGTGTCGGATAGGTTCTTTTCATGTATTCTACAGACCATCATAGCAGGCAATTTCATTTGTGGGTAAAAAAAAAAAAAAAAAAAAAAAAAAAAAAAAAAAAAAAAAAAAAAAAAAAAGAGCCTGAGACTCAGACTGAGAGAGAGAGAGAGACTCGGACTGAGACATTGCTGGTGTGACATGAGAAGAAACCCAAAGTGACGACTGGGTACGCGTTAGGGGGCGTTCGCTGTGCGGCTGAGGGGCTCGTTAGTGTGTAGTCGTGGTTCAGGGCGGCAGAGGCTTGGCAGTAAACCAGAATTGCAGCTTGCTGATGTCGTCACCCCCGCTCAAACGCCCCCAATTCTGGCCTACTGCCCGGCTTTCCATGTCCTTCTAAGAGCGCATTCCCCTCCATCCCCATTACTCTATCCTCCTCCACCCCACCCCCCTGCGTATATCACGTTCGCAACACCCAAAGGACTCTTGTCGGATCCTTTATCTGCATTGGTAAGTAGGTCGACCCCACTCGCTGGCCAGGCACGACCTGCGGCCTTTGGCGGCTATCACGAGGGCACTGGGGCAGAGGATGTGTTTGCTAGACGCAGGCTCCGCTCTGGACACATTGCACCTCCACTCTTCCACTTGAACGCTGCTCTCTCGTCTTTCACAAACTTTGCTGACGTCCCAAGCTACCCCATTCCGTAGCCCACACGACAGCTCCCAACACGTCCTGAAATACCAGCCATGGCCCCTCCACCGCCAGCCTCGATGCCTCTGGGCCAGCGCCTTGCCACTCTTGCGCAGACTCTGCAGTTTGCCTGGTTCGCTGGCCATGTTACGCTGCTTCTCACTACTCTGCGCTACAGCTTGTCGTACATTACCTTCAACTACTACTCGCGATGGGCCTCGTTCTCCTACCGCACCGCCTTCCTGTCGGCATGTGTCACGTATGGCATAGTGGTCTACAAGGCATACCGCGCTCGCATGAGGGCTGGAAAGCAGGGTGGTGTCGTGGCTCTGGCTACGGATGAGAATGTGCAGTACTTGAGTAAGTCTCTCTCTCTCTCTCTCTATATATACACACAACTCCCCCGCTCTTGCGCAATATGCTGACTATACGATAGTCATGGCCCTCACCTGGCTCTTCTCGCGCCAGATCCCGCTTGCTATCCTCCCCTTTTCCGTCTACTCGGTTTTCCACGTCGCTACCTATGTGCGCTCCAACCTGTTGCCCACCATCCAGCCCCCACCTGCAGCCCAATCGGGCGCCAAGCCCCAGGCCTCAGCTGCCTCCGATGCTATTGGAAAGTTTGTCAAGGAATACTATGATGGCTCCATGACTCTTGTTGCTCTGCTCGAGATCTTCCTCTGGTTCCGCGTTCTCGGTTCCGCCATGCTCTTCCAGAAGGGCTCTTGGATCCTTCTCGCCGTCTATACCGTCTTTTTCCGTGCGCGCGTTGCCCAGAGCAGCTTTGTCCAGGAGGCTATCAACCAGCTCACTGCCCGCATCGACGCTCAGCTTGCCAACCAGAGCACTCCTCCCGCTGCGAAGCAGGGCTGGGGTACTTTCAAGACCGTTGTTCGCCAGGCCGCCGATGCCACCGACATTCGCAGGTACGTCGGTGGCCAGCCCGGTGGTGCTCCCAAGAAGGCGCAGTAAGCGTATGGACGAGATACCCACGGCTTACCTGAACCCCGCGACCGCGCACAACAAGTCACATGTCGTGGGGATATTTCTGGTATCAATCTTGACGACGATACGGCAGTCTTGACGACAATAGAAAACATTTGGGTTCCGCAATGAAGCGAAACTATTGGTAAAACAAAGGAAAAGTGTGTTTGGGCAGGAACTTGGTCATTAACGATATCCCATGTGTGCGAGGCTTATGCAGCCTGGAATGCGAGGGTGGTGCGGAATGCGGAAGCGAAGTGAAGGAAAGTAACATGAATGGCTGTGGTAGTGAAGTAGTCGAAGACGTCTGAGTTTTCGTCCTTGTCTCCATGTAGGAAAGTGGTCGTCTTTCTTCCTTGTTTTGAAAAGGGTTTATATCATGTTTGCGAACGTATAGCACAGTACAATGGATATTTTGTTTGATTGTAATTTTTTCGATCCTATATCCTGTTTGGTTGGTGTTTTCCACGACGAGTTCTCTCTCTCTCTCTCTCTCTTTCTCTCTGATGGACAAAAGTTGGAGAGAAGGAGTAAAAACAGCACGTGAAACGATATGGCAAACGTCTACGCAATCTTTTTTTTTCTTCCCCCCAATCTAAGCCTCGATCTTGGTTTCAGTTCCAGCTTCGATGTCGGCTTTGGCTTTGGCTTCGGCCTCGGCCCCGTGATAATGGTTCATGGTTTCATGTCTCAAATTGCTCATACACACACACACACACACACACACATACTGCGTCATATCATGCGTACCTTGTGACCTGTCTCAAAGAAGAAGATGATGAAAAGGAAAAAAGAAAAGAAAACAAGCAAAGAGGCCGTGGGAGGATAAGGAAAAGAAGGAATTATAACAGGTGTAGTACGTGGTGTAGTCGTGCTACGTGTACATGCAGGGTATTCGTCTCTTTTTACCTTGCGCTGGGTAGTGTGTATCGTGTATCGTGTATCATGTATCACGTGTTGCGTGTCATGTGTAGTGTGTAGTGTGTAGTGTGTAGTGTAGGCATGCACGTACCTAAGAGGGCACGTGGACATGTGAGATGTGTAGGACGTCAAGAGGGCGAAACGCAGGGCCGTGTCTTTTTTTTTATTTCATTTATTTATTTATTTATGCATCGAGAAATGGGAAGGGGCTTGGAGATGGATTCTACAGTGGTGGTGGAGAGAGAGAGACACAGAGAGAGAGAGAGGAGTTTGGCTGGGTATGTGCATGTATGCTCTGCTCTGCTCTATCTACACGCTTGCCCAGACAAGTCCATGAGCTTTGAAATGGGGGGGATCTTTTTTTCATCCGCGGAAATACATATATCTGGTAGCAAGTTAGATGTCTTGCAAACGTCGCGGCCATTGAGATATGGCTAGACAGGCTAAAAAAGTAGCTTGGTAGCTAGCGTCATGTATCTTTATCTTTTGCTTTTTGGTTTGCTTTCTCCATCTCTCTTGATGTCGATGCCCTACGCTGGACCCCGTGACGCTTGCTGTTAAGCGTCAATGGGTTTAGATTCGAATGGGGGTTTCGAGACTGGCTATCTAGGTATACGGAGAAGAAGAGAGTAGATGGTGTAGGTGGTGCACTTGTTCGCTGATGACTTTGTTAATTGGTTTGGAGATGGGGAGGGGAGGTGGACGTGTAGTCCACTGTCGGGCAAGTCGGATGCTGCGTTTTGGCATTCTGGCATTCTGGCATTCTGGCAGGCATTTTGAAGCTCAAGAGCGGGTGGAAGTGAGAGCTGAGAGCTGAGATGAAATGAGATGAGGTGTGGTGTGAAAAAAGCAATATGCACCTAGACATGCGAGATTGTCATGTCCGATTAAACCATGTTGCAGTGTCAACACTCACTCCATGGATGGTGTGACAAAAGACAGCTTCTCGTCTCCCCTTTATAGACCGCATACGCACACACCTATTCCATCCTCCTCCCTCCCACTCACCCAACCCCACCAAGACAATGTAGTTCCAGACCCCTTATGACGTCCGGCTACCCTTCTCCCAGCCCTAGCCCTAGCCCATTCCAGACTCTGCATCCTGCATCCTCGTCGGCGAGCAACGACTCTTTAAAATTTGGAATCCGCATCTTGTCCAATCGAGCGCTCCGGCGACTTCACATTACACCTATGCGTACCATACTCTTCACAAAACCTACTCTTGGAGCCAACAGACTGAGACGACGGTGGTAGCTCTAGCTCTAGATTCTAGATCTCAGGGTTCATGCATACACACACACACACAAAAGTCTGGAAGGCTAGCAGCTAACGCGGTCTGGGTTGGGTACGGGAATCAGCCTTACGCCACACCCACAGACTATGACGAGCGCATCGCGCGAACGAGGGGGGATATTTTGTACGCTAGGTGGAGGGTGTTCGTGTCTAGATGTCAGGGCTTTGTGGCGGCGACGGTTGCGGCGGCGGATGCTAACCCTACGATGACTACTGCTGCGACTGACTGATGTCGTGCATTGAACGGATCGGTCGTGCGTCTGAAACGTAGTCGACAGGTCCGGTGTACACTTGCCTATGTGGTTTCCAGCGAGAAAAATTTCCTTCTAGACTCTAGGAATCTGGAATCATGACAAGGCATCTAGTCAAATCCAAAACTTTCTCCTCGAAGACTTTGACGCCGAGGAGGGTAGACCGAGACTTTTGGTGAGGCTTGCGTGGTTGTTGTGGTACGGGCCGCGGAAGACGAGGAGCTGGGGTCTAGGCTGGCGAAGAAGATCTTGTTCGTCTTGCGCATTCGGTGCATTTCTGTGTGTTTGTGTAGCTCCCTTCGGATAGACATTTGTCGAGGAAGAAATCAGAAGAGGTGGTGTGGCATGGCAAGATGTCGTCGTGACGTGACATGATCATCTTTCTCGCTAACAATTCTCGGAGCAATAAGTTCCTGAAGCCCGTTCTTCCAATCGATACGAACTACCTCGCGCGAAGCTAGAAAGGGCAATCGATAGCAAATTAGTCGCGCTTTAAAAAAAAAACAGGAGCATCCAAGGACCCACAACACAGACCGAGCACACAGGCAACCAGTTTCACAGAAACCCCGATGATGCTAAGTATGGAATTTTTTTCAAATGTCTGAGTGATTTTTTGGCCTCTGTGCGCGCTGCGTGCAAGGAGTTATTGATTTGCTCCACCCTAGCCCCGTAACACTACCGGAGAAAATAAAGACGCCATGGACCGTCGTCATACGAGGGCGTTTTGAAACCGAGAATAGCGCTGCCTGGGGCCTGGGGCATCCGAGCGCTCGGGAGGAAAACTTACGTCTTCGCCTATGTTGCCAGATAAGCGCGACTCAGGAGATATCGGACATTCTCTTATAGTGAGTGAGTTGGGTGGGGATCTGAGACTCGGTTCTGTGAGGGCGAGCGGGTGAGCTGCTGAAGATGGGTTAGAATGTCGTGCTGCGCCCCAGAGCTTGGATGTGGGGGGTTCACACGGGCACAGCTTCCTTCCGCTTCGCTACTTTCGTCTGCGGCCTTGTCCCCTTTTTCTCTCTCTCTCTCTCCCTTACGAGCTGTGCGAGGCTATCGGTACGGAGACTAGATGCAACTCGGCCTTGCCGTATTCGCAGCTAGCCGCGCATCGCATCGCATCGCATTATGTTTGTGCGTTGCCCGCGGATGCGGAATCGGCGGTGAGGGAACAGGTGCTGGCGGAAGTATGCCATCAGCGGCGTGGCGTGATGGAGGTGCTTTTGTCGACAACTAATGCAGGGCAGGTGACAGCGGTGCGGTCATGGATAAGGTTTGACATGTGTAAATGGAAGTGAGCGAGCGGTTTTCGGGATTGCGGATACGAAGACTACTTTGTTGTTGCAATGGCTCGCAGTGGAATTGTGGATAAAGGTAATAATGTGCTCGCAGTAGTGGCTTCGTGGCAAGTCGCCGGTGGCTTGGAGGAGCGAGGAGAGCACTGCGGGAGCAAGCGCATAAGCTTTCTCGGCAAGACGGAATGTATCGAATGCGAGATTGGATTGCGATACAAGGTTTGTCTGTGTTGGTGTGGGTATTTCCTACCAACTGCCTGATGATGTGAGCTACTAACGCACACGATCAAAGTTAGAGTGAGGATTCCAACGAAGATCTGGAGAAGAAGCAGATTAGATTGGGCATTACGTAGCCGATCAGGGTGCATCATCTATCCGGCACCGTAGACACTGTACACACCAGAGTCTCGACCTTTTACATGCACACGATTTGGAAGGTCTGATGACAATCATGTGCTGCGTGCATTTGCCGGGCTTGCATGGAGCTGCCCAGCAACCGGAACAAGACTTAGCAGACTCCAGCCGGTGCGGCAGGACTTGGACAATTCTCGCAGCTGCACACACCATCGGTACCCTTCATCTACGGCGCGCACAGCTAGGTAGCGCGATTCCTGCTAGCTGGGGCTGGTCGAAGCGGACGTGCGCGCGCCTGTGAATAGTTGGCACGGCAAGGAGACCGCTACTGCGGGCTTGACAATACAGGGGAGCGACTAGCGAGACGCGCTACCGACAACCCGCTTTCACCGTCTCGGTTTTCTTGGAGCGGACCGTCGATGTGTATATAGGCTCGGGTATGCCCTCACTCTTTGGGCTCTTCTCCCCACTGACGACATTCCAAACTCGACTGCTTGCATCCAAACTTGTATTCACCGCCGACCTTGTACATTTACACATTACCAAGACTGAACATTGCCGGACCTTGTCAGTTACACGTTGCCGACGCCCGCCATACCGCCGTTGTAACAGCACCAACAACAACATCTCCACGAGTTTGAAAAAGAAAGAAAAAAACAAGCATTCAAAATGGACTTCTCCCCGGCGCTTTCCATCAACAGCGACATGACAGACGAAGAGTTGGACAAGTACTTTGCCAGTTGCGTCCCACTGTCAAACCTACCCACCCCTCCCCCAGCGAAGGAGCCCACGCCAGCCCGAGCATCAACCCCAGCATCGCAGACCTCACCAGCGTCCACGCCATCACACTACACGAGCATTTCCCCAGAACAAGAAGGTTAGTCTTTACTCTATTTTCTCACATGCAATAGTTCTGTTTACAGAACATTCCATTCCGGTGGTCCAAGTCGGACCGGTCGGCAGAGCGACCTTTCCCTGCATACGGCGTCTTGGCCCACGTCGTCTCATTTCGACTCCTCCTTTTTCCAGCTCAACATGCGCGCTCCACATTTCACTCGTGTTCCTGTCGATCAGCTATTTCTTTCCACCAACATGCCTCCACCCAAGATTCATGCCGTCGCCACTTCCTTGATTCGTGTTTGGCCTGATGCTAACGTACTATGAATAGTATACGCAACCCACCTTGCCAACCTCGTCCCGCTCAACGTGTCCACACACCGTCCACATGCATCAGTCATCCAAGGCTTCTTGAGCCGCGCTGAGCTGTCTGATGATATTGTTGCCTTTGCCGCGTGCCTTTTGGATGCACTGAGCAGCCGCTTCGCTACCACCTGGAGAGACGCCCTTGCTCCTAGTGACCATGCCCGAGACGTCAAGGATTTCCTAAGGACAGACTCGCGACAAAGCGCCCGCGTCAGTCCGGACGTCATCGTTCTCGCTTCTCTTTCACTCGCACACGGTTTTCTCATCGACCGGATCAGATCGTCGCGGCACTGGAGCATCAAGGAGAGCAACGGCGCCTTTACCGTGCAGGAAATCGAGGCGACCAAGAGGGCCATGCTCCAGGACATGGACTACGGTCTCTCGCGCATCTCCAACGGCATGGTGCAGCGGAGGCTGAAGAACATGCAACGAGCCCAGGCGTCTCCCGCACTCGCTACAACCCCAACCCAAAACATCACCAAGCAAGACCGCCGACGTAACCTGTCCATCAGTCTACAAGGCACAGCCATGTGGCACTTTGGTGTGCAGACCCCCGAACCCAGCCCTTGAGTAAGCGACGCTATCCCCAAACGCGAAACGAATCTTGTTTAGTCTACCATCATCATCATGTCTCCGCTTTGTCGCCCTTTCTTCACACGATACCCCCATCTTTTTTTTTAACCGGCGCTTGTCGCTATTACTTGCATCGCATATCGCGCATCTTTTCGGCGTTTTCCGGCGTATACCAAGGCTGGGTTCGTCCCGGTGATTTGTGTAATCTTCAACGGGCCCGTCATCTCGTATTTGTTTCGTTTCGACACGGTGGAGTTTAGTTCGGCGTTGATGGCCTGAGGGAAATAAGGCCTTTACTTAATTTATTTTTGATCGATTTATCCTATTGACAGGGACGCATGGTTTGACAATAGAAGTTGCAGTTTCTCTTGATTACCTCGTGTCCCCCGGTCGCGCACGTGATGCTAAGGTTCTGTGACCGGGTCCAGGCTCACGACCTGGATAAGATTCTGTCTCGTCTGATCGAAATCGTCGTCTTTTGCATCTCGAATGATGCGCTTTGAAGAGTTGAACATACGATTGCGGGGCTACAGTCTCTGCTAGTACGGCTGTATAGTCTTCCCTCTTCCGGCAGGATCCGCGCCGTTTCTCACGATCACGCCACAGCAAACATTTACCGATTACAATTCATAGAACATGTTCATTGTGTGTGAGCCCTTCAGATTGCTTCCAAACCCATCGACGTCTTCCAGGCAACCCACGATGGACACGCAATATGCAGATCAAGCCAAGGCAAGGTGAGGAGGGGTACACATACTATGGACATGCGCAGACTCCGCACCTCTCCCTTGGCTCTTTTCTGTTCTGGCCATGGTAGCCATCGCGCTACGACGCGCACAACGCGCACTAAGAGCTAAGCATGCACGAGTTTATTGGACCGCGCCTCTGTCACGTCCTGGCTAACTGGTCCGCGATGGTTTCGTGGGGTATACTACCCCACTTTGTACTGGTTGATGAGGTGCCCGCATACATGTTGCATGTGAGGGAGCTCAACAGCTTGTTGTTAGCTGTCAGCATGGCTCGCGATGGTGTGTAGCTTCCCCGCGACTCACTAGCCGTTCCTGCTCTCCTGATATATTCCTCGAGGCCCGCCATGCCTGCCTTGATCCCCACCCCTCTTCCTTGAAGCGGTGTCTTGAGGTATTCCTGCAGCGCGTCCTCTTATAGCTTGCACCTCCCCTTCGACCCCGCCATTCTCATCTCCCTCCTTCGCAGCATCGCTTTTCGGGCAAGTCCAGCTTCGCTGCCATTGATACTGCCATCATGGCTGCAAACCCCAATCCCCGCGAGCGCAAGCCCTCGACGAGTGCCCCGCTTGCCGATCTCAAGGGCCCCGTTGGCCCCTCTTTTACCCGCCCCAAGCACAAGAGGACTGTAACTGGCTTTGGCCCCAGCGAGATCAAGAATGTCGAAGCGAGTATCCCAGAGCCTCAGCGCGAGGCCTGGAGGAAGTTTGTAAGTCAATTGAGCCTTGCACTGCCATGTAGTGATGATTACATGCTAAACCACGAGTAGATGCCCAAGCCCTTCTCTACGCCAGACGACTTTACCAAAGACGCCGTGCGCCATATCGAGACTACGCTTGCGCGCTCGCTCTTCAACTGCGATGAATCTGCCGCATATGCTGGAACGGCCCTGGCCTTCCGCGACCGTCTGGTGCTAGACTGGAACAAGACACAGCAGAGCCAGACCTTTGCCGACCAGAAGCGCGTGTACTGTGAGAAGCCTTATACCGCATAAAGGCGTCAACTGACGGGACTAGACCTCTCCCTCGAATTCCTCATGGGACGTGCTCTTGACAATGCTATGCTCAACGTCGAGCAAAAGGACATTGCTTCGAGTAAGTTCAACGGTCAAAGACATACTACCCAGACGCTAATACATCTACAGAGGGCCTCAGCGACCTTGGCTTCCGCATGGAGGACATCATCTCTCAGGAACACGACGCCGCTCTCGGAAACGGTGGTCTCGGACGTCTTGCTGCCTGCTTCCTCGACTCAATGGCGTCGCTAAACTACCCAGCCTGGGGTTACGGCCTACGGTACCGTTATGGTATCTTTAAGCAGGAGATCGTCGACGGATACCAGGTCGAGGTTCCAGACTACTGGCTCGATTTCAACCCATGGGAGTTCCAGCGTCACGATATTGTCGTCGATGTGCAGTTCTATGGCCATGTCAACCGCTGGCAGGATGACGAGGGTAGGGCCAAGACGTCCTGGGAAGGCGGTGAGATTGTCCAGGCCATTGCCTTTGACGTACCAGTCCCTGGATACAAGACTGGCACCTGCAACAACCTCCGTCTCTGGGGCAGCAAGGCGGCTAGCGGCGAGTTTGACTTTCAAAAGTTCAACTCGGGCGAGTACGAGAGCTCTGTTGCTGATCAGCAGCGTGCCGAAACTATCTCTGCTGTGCTTTACCCTAACGATAAGTCAGTATCCCCAGAGTCATCTCGTGCGCATCTAACCTTTCAATAGCCTCGACCGTGGTAAGGAGCTTCGTTTGAAGCAGCAGTACTTCTGGTGCGCTGCCTCGCTCTACGACATTGTCCGACGCTTCAAGAAGAGCCAGCGCGCATGGAAGGAGTTTCCCAACCAAGTCGCTATTCAGCTCAACGACACTCACCCGACGCTTGCTATTCCTGAGCTCCAGAGAATACTGGTCGATATTGAGGGTTTGGAATGGGACGAGGCGTGGAGCAGTAGGTTCCATCAACACCAGTATTGGGTAAAGCTAACATTTTGTAGTTGTTCAGAAGACCTTTGGCTACACTAATCACACAGTTCTTCCTGAGGCACTCGAGAAATGGTCGGTCCCGCTCATGCAGCACCTTCTTCCTCGCCATCTCCAAGTAAGTTGCAGCTCGTGAAGACGCCAGGCACCACTAACACGAGATAGATTATCTACGAGATCAACCTCAACTTCCTCCAATTCGTGGAGAGAAGCTTCCCCAAGGACCGCGAAATGCTAAGCCGCGTGTCGATCATCGAGGAATCTCAGCCCAAGATGGTTCGCATGGCCTACCTCGCTTTGATTGGTTCGCACAAGGTCAATGGTGTGGCTGAGTTGCATTCCGACTTGATCAAGACTACCATCTTCAAGGACTTTGTCAAGATCTACGGACCCGACAAGTTCACCAACGTCACCAACGGAATCACACCCCGCAGATGGCTCCACCAGGCCAATCCTAAGCTCTCGGCGTTGATCGCTTCGAAGTTGGGCGGGCACGAGTTCCTAAAGGACCTCACATTGCTTAACAAGCTTGAGGCCTTTGTTGATGACAAGGAGTTCCGCAAGGAGTTCCGCGACATCAAGTACGCCAACAAGGTGCGACTTGCGCAACACATCATGGAACACAACGGTGTCAAGGTCAACCCGGCGGCGCTGTTCGACGTTCAAGTCAAGCGCATTCACGAGTACAAGCGTCAGCAGCTGAACATCTTCGGTGTCATCCACCGTTATCTGCAAATCAAGGCCATGTCCGCCGAAGACCGCAAGAAGCTGGCTCCTCGTGTGTCCATCTTTGGCGGAAAGGCTGCTCCAGGCTACTGGATGGCAAAGACCGTCATTCACTTGATCAACAAGGTCGGCGAGGTTGTCAACAACGACAAGGATGTCGGCGACGCACTCAAGGTCATCTACTTGGCCGACTACAACGTCAGCAAGGCCGAGATCATCACTCCTGCCAGTGACATCAGCGAGCACATTTCAACTGCTGGTACCGAGGCGTCTGGCACGAGCAACATGAAGTTCTGCTTGAACGGTGGCCTGATCATCGGAACCTGCGATGGTGCCAACATCGAAATCACACGCGAGATTGGCGACCAGAACATCTTCCTTTTCGGCAACCTAGCAGAAGATGTCGAGGATCTCCGTCACGCACACATGTACTCGCAGTACCAGCTAGACCCATCGCTCGCTAACGTCTTCGACGCCATCCGAAACGGCACCTTTGGCGACGCCGACCAGTTCTCTGCTCTTGTTAATGGCATCGTTGATCACGGCGACTACTACCTCGTATCCGACGACTTTGCATCCTATATCAAGACGCAAGAGCTTATTGATGAGAGCTACAAGAACACGGAGGAGTGGACTACCAAGACCATTACGACGGTCGCGCGTATGGGCTTCTTCTCGAGTGACAGGTGCATTGATGAGTATGCCGAGGCTATTTGGAACGTGGAGCCTCTCCAGGTCAAGAGTGAGCCTGCGCCGTAGATGACGCATGGATTGTCGAAGACCGTTCTTTTTTTTCTTTCTTTTTTTCCCCCTCTCTTACAGATTCCATGAAGAAATCAAGTAGGATAATGAATGAATTCTTTTTCTCTTCTCATCGGAAGATGACAATATACGAAGTCCTTAATTGTGACTGTGATGATGGGAAAAGTCACTTGCTAAGGAGCAGGCATCGTTGAAGTGATGAGACTGGACCCTGGAACGTTTCCGCCCCACCCGCTCCGTATCAGCTTAGCCGGCTAGCGCACGGGGTCGCGTACCACCGACGTTACGTTACGCGGCGCGACGTCCAATCGCGCAATCTGGCCCGCTTGAGCTCTCGAGACAACGACGACGACGACGACAGACGAAGTCCAACGCCGGAACAAAAGAGAGTGGTCAAGATGGCGAATCGAGGCTATGATGTTGTTGTTGATGTGGATGAAGAGGTATGTTTGTCCTGCGTTGGTTGAATGAGTGGGGAGGCGCATGCAAGAGCGGATGGGAGTTTGAGTTGGAGAGGGGAGAATCTGGGGATGGATTCTGGGAAGATCTAGGGGATTGGAGAATTGGAGAGTATGGGCTGACGGCTGACTTGCTGCAGGGCGACCTAGGACACACTGATCTCCAGGAAGATCTCGAGTTCCACAGTTCCAGTAAGCAAAGAACGAGTAGCGACCCTCTACCCCAACTCTCTCTGAACCTAACACGCCATCCCCAGACTTTGAAAACCAGCCCTCCTCAGGCCGTGGCGGCGGCGGCGGCGGCGCCCCCAAAATCCAACCAGACAGCACATCCGCATCCTTCCTCCCCGGTCCCTCGACCGCCAGCGACGGCAACGGCAGCGGCCGAAAGCACTACCTCTGGTCCCTCCAATTCTACGCGCAAGCCTTTGACGTCGACACCAGCGAAGTCCTGCGCCGCTGTACCGCGACAATCTACCCGCGCGCAAACTTCCTTGACGTGCTAGAGGGAAATCCCGATCTCTACGGCCCCGTGTGGATCGCCACAACCGTCATTGTGATTCTGTTCCTGACCGGGACGATAAACCAGTACCTAGCGCGCAGCGGCGAGGAGCACTTTGCCTATGATTTCCGCCTGTTGAGTGGGGCGGCGGGATTGGTGTATGGGTATACGGCGTTTGTGCCCGTCGGGCTGTGGGGTGTGTTGAAGTGGTATGGGAGTGAGAGTGCAAATCTGCTCGAGTGTTGCTGTTTGTATGGGTATGCGAATCTGGTTTGGATTGCGGTTAGTGCGGTGGCTTGGAGTCCTTGGGGGAGTAAGTTTTTTTTTTTTTTCCTTTTCTTTCCTTTCTTCCCTTTTTTGTTATGTCTTGCCTTTCCCTTTCCCTGTCTCCCTTGAATATTTTTAAAAAGAATACGCTAACCATGGTGGCCGACAGTCCTCAACTTTACAGTCGTAGCCCTCGGTCTCGCTTTCAGCGCTACCTTCTTACTCCGCAACCTCTACCCTGTGCTCAGCACCACCGAGGCCAAGACATCGAAGATTCTGCTCGTCGTAGTCCTGCTGCTGCATGCTGGCTTCGCTATCGCCATCAAGGTGCTGTTCTTCGCCGCAACGAGCCCCGTCGGCCCGAATAAGGGTGACAAAGGTGTCGGCAAGGGGACTGCGGATCCTGGGTCCGAGGGTAAGGGGGGAATGATGCTGAGGGCGCTTATGGGATAATCGGACGTGTCTCGAGTGCCCTGAGGGAATGGCGGGCGTGCGGCTCCACACATGCATATGCAAGGAGGGATTGTGGCATGGTGATTAGTGGGTGTGTATATCCATGGTATTGCATCCTTGTGTTTTTTTGCTCCGTCTGTGGCGTTGACGAATATATGCAGTGAGTGCACTTGATCGGCCTTTTTTTTTCGGGACACGGTGCGAGCTTTTGCGGGATTGAATCCATTATCATTATTCTAACTCATGAACATGAATGCCGTCGCAGAGTACACTGAGCTTTGCTGTCGTCTCTTCATCATTCATTACGCTCCTCCGCAGCATTAACAACTCCCTTGGATATCCAGCAGATATATCCTAAACAAGTGATAGACAAGTCGGACATGTCTCAATCAAACGCCATCCTTCCTCACCTTCAACCATCAGTCTGCTCGCTCTCGTCTTCTTCAGCCCCAGCTTCTCCCTCTTCGGCCTGATTGTCGTCATCAGCATCATCATCATCATCATCGTCACTCTCCTCTTCCACCACCACCATCTCCTGCTGCTGCATCTCCCTAGTCGCAGCCCCCCGCCCGACCGCCATCCGCCCGCCCTCACGAAACTGCACAGGAGTCTCCAGAACCAGCGGCTCAACACCCGTCCTCAGCGCAAGCGCAAGCTCATGTACATTCCTCAGCGTATACCCGGCCTCATTCTCCACACACCACTTGACACAGCGGGTAAACACGCCGCCATCAACGCCCTCCTCAGGATGCATCTTGAGGCCGGCCGTCAGGTCCCTGACCAAAAAGTCCGTCGCAGCCTCGACCTCGTCCGGGCGCAGTTGCATCAGATCTGTCGCGTGGAGATCGTCTGCGTCGGCGAAGACGTCGCGCAGACGCTCGGCCCACGAGTCGCCGTACCGGCGCCTACCCTTCTTGATGGCCGTCGTGCATTTGACCGAGGCCGTGTTGCGCAGATAGCCGCCCGCGATGGTGCGGTGTGCGTTTAGGACGTCGACAATGTGCGCGGGGCCCCAGTTGCGGGCGTAGAGGCGGAGGGAAACGACGGGGCGCACGAGTGACTGGAAGAAGTAGACGATGATTTCGGTGTCTGTGAGGGGGAGCAGCGGGATGAGCGCGTTGGAGGCTGGGAGTTGCTTCTCCAGATTGTGGTTCTTGCGCTTGCCGTTCATCGAGTTGGTCGAGCGCCCGCTGGTAGGGGCTGAGGGACCGATGCGCCCGGGTGTCAGGGGCGATGTGTCGACGATGGATGTCGGCGTGCTGAAGGACAGGGTGCGGGTTGCGTGCGCGGACTGGAGTGGTGTGGCTTGTCAGATTTCTTTTCCTCTTCTCGTGGGAGTCAGAGGGAATGTCTTACACCTGTCTTGCTCATGGGAGTAGGAATTCCAGCCATGTTCCTGGGGCAAGGAGACTTTCCAGGGACTTTGATCTTGAGATCTTTCCGTGCTCTGGTCCTCTCTGTCTTTTGCTTCTTCACACCAGCCAGTTTGGTGCCGAACGCTGTCTCGTCCTTGGCGTTGGACGGAGCACTGTAGTATGGCTGCTGAATGTCTACCGGAACCTGTTTGGTGGGAGTGACAGGGGTCGTGAAGCGCGTGTCGTTGGCGTCACGGTAGCGGGAATGGCGGTTGCCGAATTGAGGAGCAGTCTGAGGCACTGGTGGGCTGATACCGGCCTGATGGAGGGCGGTTCGCATGATATCTCGCTCATACTCGGCCTTTGTTATGCGAGCGTTCATAGTGGTGGCGAACTGCGTCATGTTATTGGTAAACTTGTCCAGCTCCTGCATCATCTTCTCATGAGGGCATTCGGTAGTCGTTAGGATTGTGCTTTTGTTTGTATCCGCGAAACTACTTTGGCTCTCTACTACTGTGACAGCATTCTGCATCGGGGGCATCTGCTGGCTGTCCTGTACGACTGCGTGCGGCGCCATCTGAGGTCGAGGGTGGTAGTATGCGCCCTGAAAAGGATTGTGCAGCTCGTTGTGCGATACCATCTGGTTTGAAAATTGATCTGTTTACCCGTCAATTGATGAGACTCGTACGAGATGTACTGGTAGAACTCACCTTGGGCTCCATTTGCGAAGTAATATGGAGGGAACTGTGTTCCACTGTCCCAACCGTCAGCACCACCATCGTTAAAAAAATCACTATCCATGGTTGAAGTTCAGATCTGGATGGAAGGTTTGTGTTGGAGCAGTTTGGGTTGAAAATGAGTTGCTTTGTTATGAGAGTGCAATGTTTTGATGTGTCGAGGGACATCAAATTTCCGCCACGTGCGGTTGCTATAGCGGACTGCAAACGAGACGAAAAGCGTGACAACATCGGCGGTGAAGATGCGCACATATTGGAACGTACACTAAGAAATGGCTGCCGGGTCTATAACGGCAGGGAAAGCTGCCGTAGTGTGCGTCGCGGGTGAAGTGCCGCTGTTCGACGATGCTGTTAGGCATATGGAATGGAACTGTTACATCTCGTTCCTCATATGCTGTGATTGTAAGAGGGATATTTATAGCCGAAGATTCTGTATCTGAAGGAGACTGTGCTGGAAAGGCCCAGGGAGATCGCTCCGGGCTCTCTTCCTTGACGGTTGGCGCAGACATGGTGTGGAATGGGACAGTGCTCGATAGATCTTCAGACGAGCGTAGTGGAGGGAATAGAATTGTCAGAAGAGCCTTGCCATCAGCAGGTGTTCGAGATCTTGGTCTGTGCACTGATGAAGTCTTGTTGATGAATGTGAAGCGGTGATGGTGAACACCGTACGCGTTGCCTGACATGGTCAGCCTACCGTGGTTTAGGAAAATTTGCGCAAAGTTACCATCGAATTCTCACAAAAGGCGGACACCACGTAGATGGCATGTGTGAGTCTTCATCTGGTCAAGTTTTCCAATGCTGTCTGTGCATCTGGAGCGTGAGCGGACCATTAGCAATGGTTGTCGGCCAATGTCTCCAGAAATTGCATAGTGCCATGCGAGGCATATTGAGTTCTCGCATGAAAAAAAAGAAAGAAACCTGGAAGGAGGTGATAGCTTAAGAGTCGCGAGATGAGGTAGAAGTAAACAATGTAGCAGTGTGAGGCATTATGTCAGACCAGGCATCAGCAACACTAGCGATGAAGTGGTGGGCTGCGAGAAGATGTTCGATCCCCGTATTAGCCAGTGGCAAAAGCAGGTGAGATGAGAGAACAGAAATTTCAATGAGAAGTCATTGCTCAGGGCTGAGTTTGCTCCGATGCCGGGTCGTGGCATGTGCAGGAAGCTGTCGCGACCTAATGAACGTAACCTGTCGAACAAAGTGCGGGAAAACTCAGGTTATACTCGCATTACTGGGAGTCTAATAGGAACAGAGAGTGTCTTCGACGGTTCTGGGCTTACAGATGGAACGTCGTTCTAACTCGGTAGCCTATTCACTCACTCACACTGGAAACCCAGGCTTCATGATATATCTTATGACTCCTTGAAAGGCTATGAATGCCTATGCGACTGTGTTTGTAGAAGTGAAATCATTGCGGCCGCATTTCGCTGAGAGTGGTGAAAAAAGGAAGCTTGACGTTCGAGGTTCCTGTTATGACGTCTGGGCGCTAGCCCACTTCGGGCATCCCTTTACCAACGAGAACAGGTGAGTAAGGGCTGGACTTACACATGTTTGTCTCATGCACATTTTCAATGTTAGATTCTAGCACAAGTTATCTAAACCAGTCATTGCGAATGACTAGATGGCATCAATATCCTACAGACAAAATTCTGATTCCCGAACAAGAAGACCTGGTAACGAGTTGGTAGTCAAACGCGCTGACAATCTGCGATCATGTACGCACGTCGACTACTCTGACCTTGCTGGAATACCGAGATTCGAATGAAGTGGAGAGCGTGATGTAAACAGAGATGGCCGCAGATCACATGGGCTTCCGTTGCGGAGAAGGGAGAAGAGCTCGGAGAGCGTTCGACAAGTGAGAACTTCCGTTGCGGATCGAGTTGACAAACATTTTTGTCGCGTGATTCCATAATCGCCCAATCGAGGGGGCCAACGATTCTCTTATCTCCGGTGAAAGTGAAGGCGATCCGTGGTGGGGCTTGGCCTACCCTGGGTATTTTGCTGTTTTGCTTGCTGACCTTAGCCTACCTCCAGTCCGCTACCTGCATTGAACTTGTGTAGAACGAATTGGGAATTGCCACCTTCCGGGATCGAAAACACAACCAACATGAAAACGGGGCCCATCACTTACCTCATTGCTCTTGTAGCGCTCGTGGTGGACTTTGTTGCGCCAGTCTCGGAACCTTCACTGGACAATACGTCTCGCCTTTCACCTCAAATCAAAGACACTCTCCTCGTGGGCGAAATCAACAAGAGCCTCGCGATCCGCGCTCCCGATGATGACCCGGCCGCCATCTATCGAAAAGCGGACTGCAAAGGCCAGAAGCTACTAGGAGCCTGCCTGAATGCCCGCACCCAAGCTGGCGTATATATTCAGCCCGTAGACAGCCTTTGGACTGTACCAATCACACAGTCGCTCACGACCTGGGGATACAGGATGGAAACAGACAATGGTAACGCTCAGTGGCGCGCGAGTCATGAGGATGAGTGCGAGTTGGCGACCAACCACAATCTCAGGCGCATGTGCACCGCGCTGGGAATTGACACTCGGAGTACTTACCAGGGCGGGCCAAACAGATGCTATTTCGTCACTCACGCTAATAGCGCAGCGGTGATCCGAGACGCGCAAGGAAGGCTGCCCCCTGTGAGCCAACAGTGGTACAATGTTGCCGGAAACAATTACCGCGTAAGTAAGAGGCTGGCCGTGGTTTTCAGATGGATACTGACACGCACATCTTCTAGATTACCAACGCAAAGTTCACGATCGGAGTCAACATCCCCTCGGGCCTCGTCATCATGACCGATCGCGAGAGTCCCGCCAGCAGCGCGGAGGTCCTTTGGCGTCTCAATGCGCCTCCAGCCGCAAACACGCTACCAGCAATACGGTCGAGCTCGGATATCATGTGGGGCTTATGGAAGCAGGTGAGCGGACAGTATGTCCAGCGCATCAGCCGGTTCCTGATCACACCCATCGTAAACGACGACACCGTGTCTATCATCAACAACATCCTAGCGCGAAGGTCCCTGAGGGAGGATCAGCTACCGGGATGGCCTGGCCTTGAGTTTATTGCGGCTTCCGCAGAGTATAAGCCGCTGCTGGGTGAGTGTAATTTTTACCTCTCATACTGTCTTTGAGAGTGAGATGAGATGTTAACGACATGTCGGGAACAGGGTCACCGAATGGTCAGGCTGTCGGGTTCTTCCTGGCGCAGCATAAGCGACAGTTGGGCGGCAAGTTCATCTCGAAGATCAACGTCTTCAGGTCGGAAAATAATGACGCCTTGGCTATATGCATGCTATTTACCGTCCAGGATCACCCAGCAGCTGCTCGGCGCGGGACGGATGGCGTATATGATGGCACTGAGCTTGTTTCTGAGCCGGTGGTCGTGGAACGTAACCAGAAAGGCAGCAATGTTGTTAGGGACCATGTTTTGCGTCCGAAGCTGTGACGGGATATGCGCAGGCGTAGAATGTATGAGATGTTTGATCCATAGATGAGTGAGAGCTCATGGAAGATGTCTTGAGATACTTAGAGTGCGAATGAAGTAGATGAGGGTCAAATATAGGTAGCAGTATCGAACAACTGTGGAATTTCCTCAGGAAAGAAAACACTCGTACAGATAACAGCGACAAACAAACTTCGAGTGAGGATAAAGGGAGGCCAAATTGTGATGCTTCTGATCTTGTCGGAACCGAAGTGTGGTGTCGGAAGCTTGTCGGCAAACTGATAGATGGGCGAGTCAAGATGCCGAGGCTGAACTCGTATCGATAAGCCAAAGCTCCAGCACTTCGGACAAGGCTGTCGTCGCCCTTCCCTCACAATCAACCACACAATGCCTTTGAACATTCTCATAGTCGGCGCTGGCGCCATCGGAGCCTTTTATGCATCGCGTCTCGCACTCGTAGCAGGCACTTCTGTATCAGTAATCTGCCGTTCAAATTATAAAGCAGTCAAAGCGAACGGCTTCCAAGTCACGTCACCGCAGTATGGCGATTACACCTTTACGCCCGCAAACACGTTCGCGAATCCTGAAGAAGCGCGCCAAAGCCAGATACAATGGGACTACATTGTTGTAAGCACAAAGGCCCTACCGGACGTAAGCGATGACTCGGCGATCTTGGAAGGCCTCGTCAGCGACAAGACAGCTATTGTGCTGATTCAAAACGGCCTGGGCGTCGAAGACCCATATGCGAAGCGTTTCCCACAGGCCGCGATATGTTCAGCAGTTACGATAGCGACGTGTGCACAGCCTGAACACGGCCAGATCAAGCACAATAGATGGACGCGGATCAACAGCGGACCTTATCTACCCCACCTCGACACCGGAGGCACCAGCGACACCGATTCACGCGTCATAGAAAAAAACAACACTTTTATCGCGTTGCTGAAAGAAGGCGGCATCAAGGACGCCGAAGCCTATACGCACGCGAAGCTCCAGCTGGTCCGCTGGCACAAAATCGCCATCAACGCCTCCATGAACCCTACCTCGGTCTTCATTCTCTGTTCTCCGAACAACCTCATGTCGCAGGATCCAGAGGTGCAACGTCATCTCAAAGGCGTCATGACCGAGATCCTCGAGACCGCACCCAAAATCCTCGGTCAGCCTATGCCCAAAGACTTCGCCTCGCCAGACCAGATCATCAGGTCTACACTGAAGAACACAAGCGGGAGTAAGCCTAGCATGGCGATTGACTGGGAGGCGGGCAAGAGGATGGAGATTGAGGTTATATTGGGAAATCCGCTAAGGATAGCGAGGGAGAGGGGCTATGAGATGCCTAGGTTACAGAGTTTGTATGCGATGGTTAGGATGGCGCAGGAGATTAGGGACCAAAACAAAGGGAAGCTGTAAGGTTACGATGATTGCTGCGTCTTTTGGAGAGTCTGTACACATGAGCCTAGAGTGGCCATCATCGAGATTTCGGTTCGTATCTCCTTTGTTTGCCCTTATCGCTTGTCTCCATTGTCTTTCTTCTACACCTCTTCGTGTTTGACTCAGAGAGCTTACTCGTTACCAACGAGAGCGAAAATGTGGGCAGAGACACAATGCGCTGCTTAAAAGTGGTTGGGCTTGGGCTGCCCTATCTGGGCCGACGAGAACATTGGAAAGGTGCGACGATCACGTGTGGGCACCGGCGATGCCGACATTGCCGCGATGTACTTCGTTACCGATTACCACAAGCATGCATGACTGCGCAGCGCCCGCGCATTTCTCTCTAACCAACTCTCACTTTCTTCTCCGCCCGCGCTGGCCACCAAAATTGTGATCGAAATGGAATCAACTCTGATCGCAGTGAAATAACAAGCATCTACCGACCCCGTACCTCATCACCAAAGAGACTGACGCAGGGCTGTCCGAATTGAGCCTTTATCAATTTAAGTTAGCGGATACAAGGCATTGAGTTAAAACTAGACATATCGTGGTCGAGGTGCGATCAATTACTCAAGTTTAGCTCAGAGAAAGGCTTGGAAATGACAGCCTTTCAGCCTGTGAAAGTGTGTGCGAAGACAGGGGGGAGATCATGCAACTGTGGGTGGAGGTAGTTGTCAACCATGGATATTTGCTCTCATTAATGAAAACAGCATTCTCCAGCGCTGCTCCTTTTTAAACGACGTTTTCTTTCGAAGGAAAACTCATCTCATATTTGTACCTCAAGTATCTTCACTCATCTTTCATTATCCCCATTTCAATTCCAAGTAAAATCAAGCGTATCGCCAGTATCACGCGCAAATAAGGTGGACGACTTCAATCTCAAACAGCAACGCACTGCGAACCAAATGCAGCCACACCTGGGGCAGCAGCAGCATCAGTTGCAACAACGGTGGCTACAATCACAAGAATTGCCGATTCAGCAATACCCAATAGTTCAGATGCGAGACGGATCTTTTCGGCCACAGATGATGTCTGCGCCGCTGCACCCGACGCAGAACGAGATTGCTCAGCTACAACAACAACGGCAAGAGCGACAGCAACAGCAGCTGATACATAATATAGCCCCCAGACAGATGCAGCAGCAGCAGCGCCAGTGGCAACAGCAGCGGCAACAGCAGCAGCCGCCGAATATTGGAGCCCCTGGAGAACTGCAGCAGTACCCTATGTCCCATTCGCCTAACAACCTTTTGTATCACGAATATCGGCATCAACAGCAACAACAGCAACAACAGCAGTCTAATAGACACCAAATTAATCAACAAGTCGGCGAACTTATGAGTCAAATTCACCGTAGTCCCCCCAGTTCGACCGGTCGAGAAACACCACTCACCATACTACATACGTCAACACCAACAGTCCAATCTACATCAAATCAAGGGTCCCCCATATCTCCTCCTGGAACAACTACACAAGGCTCCTTAAACAGTGCGATAAACATATCGGGACAAGTGAATGAATTAAGGTCCCGTCTCTATGCTACAGCCGTATCACGGATACCAATAAGCGATCGACTATTGCGAGCCTATTACCGGCATGATAACCACCCTTACGGCCGGCTGGAGAATTCTATCCCCGATCCAATTCCTCCACTTCATAACGAGGCACAATTACGACAACTTGCCGACCATCTCGCCCTCACCAAGCAAGAAGCGGAAAGGGATGAGAAAGAGCGTGTCCAAGAAGCCATTCGCGCCGCCGAAGCTGCTCGTGCTGCTGAGGTCGCTCGTGCTGCTCAGGCCGCTCATGACGCTCAAGTCGCTCGTGCTGCTCAGACCGCTCATGACGCTCAAGTCGCTCGAGCCGTCGAAGCCGCCCGCGTCGCTCAAGCCGCCACTATCGAACGCGAACGAATCAAGCGGCGTATAGAAGAGCTTCGAAAAGACTCGAGCTCCAACTACCGACATCTGCTTGAGAAGAACGAGCTTATACCACTGAAAGAGAGTGAGACTCCTGACAAATACTTGATGATGCTGCTGGCAAATCGCGAAATGCCCTTGGATAAAGACAGCGAGCTTGCGCTGGCGATTATGCTTGCGAAGGACTATTGGGAAGATTATGCGGAGTGGCCTAGGGACGTCGAGAGGTATGCGGGGTATGAGAGAGCGAGGAGGGCGGAACGAATGGCGGGGAATTTGGCTTAGATGGGTATGGGGACTACAAAGGCTTCGGTATCAATTGAATGAGTACCCATATCCTGCCGCATGCTGTGAAAGATTGTGCTTCTGGATAGCACTCACGCTGTGATCGAGCATCGACAAAATTCAGGATCTGTGGTAGACCTAACAACTAGGGAGATGGTTAGTCAGGTAGATGGGTCATTTGGTTGGAGATGACAGATGTTGATGGAATGGCCATTGGTACTGCTGGGGCGGGCAAGCCTATCCCAGCATTCGAGTAGCCCTCTTCCTTGTTTCCTTAAATCTACATTTTGTAGAAAGCTATCGTTTCACCCCATTACATACTGCATTACGTCCTGGTTGTGACCCGGCTGCCCGAGACTTTCATCATTATCTATCGACTATGCTTGGCACACGCGAGTAGTCGAGGCTGCTCACAGTGGGAATATATTACCTCATGATCCTACAGATCCTGTCGTAGGGTAGCACTCGCTCATAATGTAGACGCTATTCACAGTGCACCTTGACCGTATTCAAGTCTACTTTCCGGTGACATTGAGTACATTTTTCCTTAGCTTGGGTCTCAACCAAAGCGCTATTTCTCAGCCGCGACGCCAAGAAATTGGCAGTAGTCGATAAAAATACCATTCGTTCAGCAACACTACCCCATTTACTGTTTCATAAGCCCACAATGAGTGGAAACGATGATGAAAAGCGGGCTCCACCCGGACAGACGACACCCGCAGCCCCTCAAGCAACGAACAGAGAGCGAATGGGAGAGGAATCAGCCAACGACCCCGATCCATCTCGATAAGAAAACACCCTGGAAGCAGAAGCCAAGATTAACAGCTTCGAAAACCTCCTTGCAAAACGCTTCATCAACTCCCCCAACAGCCCCTTCCAATTCACCAGCCCCGGGCATCCAATCCTGATCCACTACCTGCAATTCGGCGACCCGGCGACCCCTCTCTAAATTCTCGAGCCAGAAAAGTTCGAATAATGCAAAGCGGAAGTTGCATGGTACGAGTAGTGCTACCAAACAACCCCCCGACAACAGACACTGCCGGAGGGCCTGGTAAATGTCGCTAAAGCCTTGATCGTTGAAGAGGTGCAAAGCTTTTGACAGAGTAGCAATGCACTTTGTGAAGAGAACGGGGTCATGCAGGTGGATATGCGAATTGCGCACCTCAATGGCAGGTGCGAGATTTTTAGGTTTAGGCTTGTGGAGACTTTGAGGGGGGGGGGGGGGGGGTTCAGAAATTATACATATAGCATGTAGAAAAACGATACGGAAGATTATATAAACCGGCCTCAGTACAAAACCAGCATATAAGTAGAAGGTCGCTGTAAATCCCGAGGTTAATATAGCTCAAAGTTCGTTCTTCGAATCAAATTCTCTGTGTTTATCGTCTAAATCAATCCCGAGTTTGTTTGCGAAAGCAATGAGTTCGCCTCGAACAGACAAAGATACTGTATTGAATTGTAAAGAAGTGGGCTTTGTAGCACAAAGATAGGTACTGCTCTCGATGAAGAGCATCATCATTCTTGCAAGGCGATTGGATTCTGTCGTTTGTAAGCGTACTGACCGGCAAGACGTTTCATTATCGCGAAATTATTCTAACTTTGAAAGCCTATTTGGAGTATATTTTTGATATTTCAGAGATCTGGGCCGACTGTTAATGTCTCAGCCTTTCTCGATGTTTCGTGAGCCGGACCGTATGGGTCTGATTCCTGAACTCGGTCCTGTTTAACTTGAGTGCCACGCTGATAGCCTTCGAGATGGATGTTAGAAAACGCCCCTGTCTCTTCTTTAAACCGTCCCCGGGGTGCTTCCCAGTTGTTGACGTTAGTGGAGCACCGAAGCTGTTGCGAAGGCCAGTTCCCGCCCCCACCGCGTCAACCATCGGTCTGCGACTTGTGCTCTTCGCAGCATATCCTCAACCGTCGTTTTTATACCCAGAGGCTTTCGTATTTGGTGCCAGTCACTGAGAGCGAAGTTCAGTGAATGTCCATACGACGTCGCTCAGGAGAGTGGAGCTGAGGTGTGACCGGCCAGTCCGAATCCGAAGCATGAGGCAAATCATCATGCAGTTGCGCCAGTTGCGCATCGGCAGAGAACCACACAGTGAGCACGATCAAGGCTTCTCCCAACCAGACATTCACCCTAGAGATCTCTCCTTTTGAGATATCGACGCTCACTGCGTGCCTTTCGACAACCCATATATCAGAATCGACCTCAACCGGACATAAATTGTCTCCCTATCGAAGCACCCAGGATAATCTTGATTCAACACACCCATGTCTAATAATGGAAGATCAAGAAAGGGCAAGGCGCCCATCGACTCCTCTCGGCGTACCCCATATGGCGGGCCAGCAGATCACCAACACCACCAACAGCAGAGCGGTCCGGCTGTCATGAACGAGTTGCAGCATAAAGACCCTTTCAGAACTGGCACGCGCTTGTCATTATCAGATGCGCCCTCTTCATCGGTGTACCAGACCAGCCGAAAACGACAAGCTGAAGATATGAAAAGGCACAGCCAAACCGAAGAGCAGTACCAAGAGAAACGCCAGCACACTTCTGACGCTTTCGGTCTCGACTATGGTGGCGGTGCGTATGCTACGCTTGGCATACACGCAAGACCCTCAAGCCACCCCGCTGCCGATCCCTTTCGCGAAACAGACGCATCCTTGTATGGGTATAGAAACAACGACTTCCAAGATCCCTTCGCGCTCTTCCCAGCTGGTCAAATCAAACAGGATATATACCACAGTAGATACATGGGTGTGTTGCCGAACTTCTACAAGGCGGCTGAACAGGTCCAGGACTTCGGACCACAGCAGATAGCCTCAGGGGCACACATGAGCTATTCCGCCGCTGGGGGCTATGCTGCAAATAGCTTCCAGCAGTATCAAAATGGTCCACCTCAGAACACATTCCTGACGTCACCCGGTCTGGACAAGGACGTAATCTCTCCAGTCGCAAGCTTCCCAACGAGATGGCCAAACCCGAGCCCCGTTTACAACCAGGCTATTGTTGATCCGCTTCAATACATGACTTGGCCGGAAGGTGACCTTACTCCATGCAACGAGCACATGGTGATGCTTCGTCTGCAGCATGCCGACCTAGATGACGTACCATATAGTATGGCCGACTACCCAGTAGTTGAGGAAATGGTCATAGCCGAACAGGCCTGGGGACTAGACAGCTTGCTACAGTTATTTCTGCCGAGGAAGCTCTGGACAAGCAGAGTGAAACATATGCTGAGGAACAAGTCGAAGCCGGGGTACTACATCAAACCAACCGTACAGTGGAGCAAGAAGCAGCCCCAGTGGCGCATCTCTTTCTGGGACTCTGACCATATGGTAGAGATGTTGCGCCCGTTAGCAGCCACAAAGCGTAATTTGTCCCTATTCGACATCGTCATGCTGAAAAGGCATGTTGAGAGCTGTATTGCAGCTGGAGCGCGAAATGAGGAAGAGCTCGCGCTACCTCTACCGCCATCTTTGGTCGCTCCGGCACCTGCGGGAAAAAAGAAAGCGAAGAATGCGGAAGAACAAGACAAGTGGAAGCAGATGTCGAAACGCGATTTCAGGCAACCTGATGTTCAGATCCATCAGGCCCAAAGACAGGCTGATTGTAGCGCAATCGGAGTCAACCGTCGTTTGAGACAGGAAAACTTCGGCACGTTTGGTGGGGAGGCCTTGGAATGGCCACAGAATGAGCTTCTCCTCCAGCAGCCTGTCGTGCCATTTTCGAGCAGTCCGGTCTCTTCGTACCTACCAACAGGAGTCGAAGCGTTGCCGAACCAACAAGGAAACAAAGACTTGAGGCAAGAACCCGCGCAGGATCGACCTCGCCATGGGAAGACCTTTGAGCTGTTCCGAGACGAGCCGCAGCCAGCGGCATCGCTAATGTTAGACAACGCAGCGATGGGTATGACGCATGACATAAGTAACATTGCAAGAGGGCATTACCATCGAAGTCAGAAACGAGGAGATGCTATCGACGAGATGCTTCCAGTTCCTGTGGCCTCCGAACCACCGGAGTCAGTATCTGCTGCGAAGGCCCCGGCTCGACAGCAACAGGCGGTATTTGAGGTCGTCGAGTCCGTGCCGGATGTAAAAAGATCGCCCTTACCACATATAAATTCATTGAAGCGAAAGGCTGGAGAAGATGCCAACAAAATGATCGCGCATAAGCAGAGGATGCTTGACGATGAGCTGCGGCTAACAGGAGCTGGAGATCAGTATGGTCCCCTCGAGAATGAGGATCAGGAGTTCGGCCGGCTCTTTGATCTTGCCGGTATGCGTGCAAACGACAGATTAGAGTTACCCAATGATTTCCACGCCTCGATGTCAGTGGGAAGCGCCGTGGAACATGATTCAGAGGTATTGCCGAGTCAACAAGACGCTCAAACCTCTGGAAAAGTAGAGAATGCGCCGAGTAAGACTTTTGACGAAGAGTCAGTGTCTCGTGCTGAAGTGCACGTTGTGAGCACTGTTCCATCTGCTCTAGAAATAGACAGTCGCCACTGGTTCGAAGAGGGGACGGCGTATGGCGACCACTTCAACTCCGAGAAGCCAATGGCTTTTGCAGGTATCCTGGCTAGTCACTCATCCCGCCCGGAGACGACTCGAGCGAGAGACTCTGAGTACTTTCCATTGCCCGAGCCACGCGGATTCGAGAAGATTAGCCAGCGACTCGACAGTTATGTTCTTCATGAGGATCAGATTCCCCCTCTACTCCGAGAGTTCCCCAAACCACCGTCCGGCAACATCTCAGAGCTAGCTCGCTGCGTCCGATTTGCGCAGTCTGACTCGCAGAAGCGGATAGACTGGAGGCTGCACCCTACCCACGTTTACAAGATTTTCCAGAAAACTAACTTTCATGGGCTGGAGCTGCTTGTAAGCCGACACGAGATCAGCGTTTCCTCGCCCGCAACCAAGAAGGAGTTTGACACGGTCATGGCAATCCGTACAGCTCATGTTCTCTTTGGTAAGGACCCAACAGTTTACGTAGCGTCTGAAATCCCTGCTCTGGTATCATATCTGGAGGACGACCTTCCTTCAGCCATCTCTTTCATCAACAAAAATGACGAGACGAAATTTCGCGAATGCGCCGCGGACGTTCACAGAAAGTTTAAAGAGAGGTTCCCAAGTTATAGCCATGCAGATCTCCCGGCCTGGAGAGCTCTGCTAAACAAATCCATCCCGAATTCTCTCAAAGCGCACAGCCTCCGGAAGATCATCCAGCGCATTGAGGGACAAGCCGGCACTCTCCCGAAATTTGCGATGTCTACTGAGGGGCTTATGAGCATTGCACCATTAGGAGACGATAACGTTGCCACATGGCCTGATGTCAATGCTATAAAGCTTGACTCAGAAGACATTGAAGCTTTTTCCCTAGCCAATGGTTTGGTCCAAGGAGAGCATGTAGATAATGCTGAGCCATCATATGGACAACCAATTGACCTCACAGCCGGAGATGATTCGGAAGTACTGCCTCCGTATGAAGCTCCTCCCGAGATACAGCAAGCGGAAGGGAGAATTGATGCTGCTTCGTCATTACCCCAGCACCAGATCGAGGACGCTCTAGTACCAGAGCATCAGTCTTCCACCTTTGTATTGTCGGAAGATGAATTCAACAGAAAATTGATCGACGGGATGCACTACGATTTGCTCCGAAATGGCCTGCCGGGTCTTGACTGCTTCTCGGGGTCTGGATCGGCGGGTAACCAGCCTTTACCACCCTCATAGCTGCCTGAGGGATTTCCGATTCCCTTCAACGTGGACGGCTAAAGTCTGAAAATGTGCTGAGACAGTAAAATTGACTCCTAGGCGCGCGGCAGCGTGCGTCAGCGGATTCCAAACCGGATAGGCATAACTTTGCGCAACCACATTTGGGTAATGTGCATTTGGTACCAAGGTGTGGGAAACACGGGTAGGGCGGAACACAAGTGGGAAAATCGTGGAATCTCATCGACCAACAATGAGCCCGTTGGAAAGCAAAGGAAATGACCAGGAGGATAATGAGTCGGAAACAACCAGAGGCCAAAAGAACAACACGTGGTTCACGAAAAGATGTGAAGGCAGCACCGTGATTGTCGCGCTGGAAAATGTCGGCTTCAGAAGTAGAAGTACAAACCTAAAAACCAGTTTCTTTATGCATGCAACGTTTTCTTGAATGTCCCGTAACCGCCGTCATCTCGCATCACCAGTGTCGTGAAGCCGAGATGAACCAAAATCACCATTCAGGCGAAAAAGTGGCGATGACGCCACCTAAGGCGGCCCCGAAGACTTCGCTTCCGAAACGACCGGTAGGCCGTCCGCGCAAAGATGGGCGACCAGCAGGTTCTGTAATAAAGGAACCCAAAAAACCAAAAGAACCGAAGGCGCCTAGACCGCGCAAAGTCACCAAAGGTTCCAAGGCTTGCAAAAGTCCTGAAGAGTCTAGTTCGCAGAATTTCGTGGAGCTTTCCTCGAGGAAAGCCACCTATACCTCCAATCGCGAACGCACGCTTACGCCAAAGGCTGGCATTCCTACAGTCGACGCCCACGAATATGACGAGGAAGAAGAGCAGGAGTCGAGCATCGATACATGTTCATCTATCAATCCCGCACCTTACGTAGACAGAGGACCACCTATTACAAATGTCTATCAGGAGCGGCTGACAGAAGAACCAAAAGAGTCAAAGCCTAAGTCCGATAGCGCATGGCGGGCGCTACCGCTGTGCCGACAAGAAAAGCAAAGATACCAGAAAAGTGAATGCGAAGCCTTCGCTTATTACAAAGAGGGTTGTGGGATCGACCATGTCCTAAGGCAAATGTCAGAGGACGTCGTAGCAGCAATGCCAGACAATGTCCGCAGGCTGAATGAAAATAGCGGGCAGGATTCGTCTTGGAATGGTGGGCTGACTCGAGGTTTTAATGGTAATTCGCTGATACTAGTGATGAAAGAGTTAGAGGAAACTGGAGCGTGGTACGAAGAGCAACCGAATTTGTGGCCCTACGAGAACGAAACCTAGGTGTGAAGAGTGGCACAAGGCCATGGTAGCCAGTAGGCCTACCGATGACCAATTTGGGTAGATTCACCAGGTCGAGGCATATGGTGTCGCGACTTGGGCGGTTGGTTGCAGTATGAGGTGGCTTCCATGCCGGGATGAAGAAAGCCCCTCCCGAAGTCCGAAGCAGAGATGCGCTATTTTTGCACGCTAAACTACTTTCAGAATGCCTTTGTTCAATTGTTTTTGCCTTTGGGTGCGCGTTTGGTCTTAAACCATGATCAGGTTTCAAAAAATTCAAATATCGCGGACTTCATCCCAGATGCTGAGATGATAGAGAGCGGTGCTGAAGGAGATGTTATATGATGGCAAGGCGTCCGAGGCCACCTTCCAAAATAGGCATCCATTCCAAGTTCCCTAGGTAAACATCATTGCGCTTTTATCAGTCTAGTGTAGCGTGGGCTATATTCAAGCTGCCAACTTAACTCCGTGTCCCGGGAGCATCCCATGACCTTTTGATGTACCATGAGCTAAACTTCTCTGAATATGCTGAAGATTGTTGCCGTTAGAATGGAAAACGAGTCTAGCGCTCCTTTGAACGCTTTGTCTATGTGTGCGCCCGCGGCGCAGAGATGGCTGGGATATAGACAAAGACCAAGTCGCAAACTACAAAGACATACCGCCCTCAAAGCTCAATCGCGCTGGATCTTCCATCAAGTATCTTTTGGGCTTCTCCTGCCAGCAATGTCTTCGACTGATACATCAATTGAGGACCGACACTGATCCTTGCAACCCCAATGTCTTCTAGCTCCTTGATGGTCAGGCCGTCCTCGCGCATCGTGAGCAGGATCACATTCAGTCTGCCATCTAAGGCCCGGCATACCTTCTCCACCTCATCTCTACCCCAGCCCTTCCTGCTTGGTCCACCCCAAACAAAAACGTTCCATGCGCCAGCGTCTAAATATCGCTTTCCACGCTTGATAGCATCCTCGACTCCTGTGCCCGCAAATAGGGCATCTGTACGCGCGTTGATAACGAAATCGGTGACACCCTTCTCGCTCGCCACGGCCATAGTGCGACTTATGCGGTCGCACTGTTCGTCAATGCCATAGAGACCGTCAATCTCGCGTCCGTAGTCTTCCAGGTTTATACCCGTCGCGCCCAACGCAATGACCCGTTCCACGGCTTCCTCCAGCTGGTCGCCAAACCCGTCTTGCAGATCCACAGTCAATGGGAGGTTGTTTGCAGCTGCTACTCGGGCGATGGTCTCTACGGCACGTAAGTTGACGTCGAGAGTCAAATCGTCATCGGACAAGCCTGAAGCAGCGGCGATGGCGGCACTTGCTGTCGCTAGCGCCTTCGTACTAGGGAGAGAGGCGATGGCGGATGCACTTATCGCGTCCCAGACGTTCGTCAAGACCAGGGGTTTGCCTGGTGCATGGAGGGCCTTGAGGCGTTGCGCAAGGGCGTTCAGTGGTGACGAAGACATGGCAAGCTGGATAGTATATCAAGTTCTTGTTGAGAAGGCGGTATTGACAACTGCTCAAGGATTGAGAGAAAATCGAAGAAATTGGTAGATCTTTTACCCAGATGATCGCAGTTTTTGAAGTATCATTATATACGACACGCATAGGCTTTGTAAACTTGCTGGGCTTTTGTTGCTTTCAAACTGACCACTGAGATGGAGTATTGAGTCATCGCCGTCAGTATCCGGGTTAGGCATCCAACAGTCCGAAGATTCCCAGTACGAGGTTAGGCTCAAGCAAGCGGTGTGATGCCACGACGGATCCAAATGGAGGCGTTTTGGCTGGACTTTTCTTTTTACGAGAGGCTCCAGATCCAGAACACTGACACAGAATACAGTGACCACGGATCATCGGCGTCTTCGACCATCGACTGCCATCTGGTTCTTCTTATTTGCGCTTGTCATTGCGAGTTGCATTGCGGACGGATGCGATTGGAATCGCGTTGAGACGCGCAGGCTTGGTTCGGCTAAGGCTCCCCTGATGAGAGAAATCGTACGCTGTACTATTCTAGAACACCAGATTCATGCGATGTTGACAACGATGCCAGTAGCGTCCCGTGGTATAGCTAGACGCGATAAACGCCGATATAGCCGCCCCTTGAGGCCGCCCCACCTACCATCCTCCGGAACAGTCATACTCGATCTGCGGTCCTGACTCAATCCCGGAGGAGTATAAAGAGATCGAGACTCAATCGACTCACAAATGTCAAGCTAAATTTCTGACCCCCTTTCATCACAATAATGCCAGCCTCCGCAAACGACGAGCGGCTCGGGCGATTAGTACCCGACACGCCCGCTTCGCCCCCAAGCAACGACATCAAGCTCTCCGGACAGTACGCAACCATCGTGCCAGTGCACCCCGACCACGCAGCAGACCTATACGAGCTTATAAAAGGAGACGCAAATGCCTCGCTATTCGATTTCATCTTCGACGCACATCCCAAGTCTGCCGAGGAGCTTCGCGCTAGCCTGGAAGTTAAAGCAGCGACGACGCATCCCTGGACGTACACTATTCTCCGCAACAACCTCCAAGACGGAAGTTCAAAACCCGTTGGCATGGTCGATCTGATGCGCATGGATCTTCCGAACCGCGTTATTGAGGTAGGCAATATACAGTACACGCCTGCGTTGCAGCGCACGCCCGCAGCGACGGAGGCCATGTATCTACTTGCCAAGTATGTGTTTGAGACGCTGGGGTTCAGGAGGTATGAGTGGAAGTGCAACAGTCTGAATCATCCGTCACGACGGGCGGCAGAGCGCTTGGGGTTTAAGTACGAGGGGACGTTCAGGCAGCATCTGATTGTTCGAGGTCGCAATCGCGATACGAATTGGTACTCAATTCTCGATTCTGAGTGGGAGGAGGTCAAAAGAGGGATGGAGAAGTGGCTCCATGCGAGTAATTTTGATGGGGAGGGGAGGCAAAAGAAGACTTTGCAAGAGTTGAGGGAATCATAAGAAACTGACATGTCGTGTGACATGGCCTGTAGATGTCAATCGATAGACCACCGTATTTCCGTTGACGAGCGCAAAAAAGAAGATTCGGACGGCACTCTATGATCGAGGGCGCTGATAGTCCACGATCGTGTACGCTCAAGCCTTCGGGGTGTTTGTCTACCTTCTTCCTCTGCATGCGCCCAGGTGCCCCGCTGTGCCGTAGCTGAGCGTCGCGTTGTACCCATTCACATTTACCGCATTGTCCCAAGAGTCACACAGTGACTTCGAAACCCTCCCCATCCAAGCCACTATCACCGAGGACTCTGTATGCGATACATCCATGCGCAGTCTCGCTAACTTATTTCGCGAAAGTTGTGCAAGTATCTGTGCCAGAGCCTCAGAAGCGTTCTGGGAGCTCATCTCCCCAGTCAAGTTTCGCGGTTTTAGAGAATAGACAGCCTTCTCGATACCTTTCATCTACTTCCCTCCACAATATTAGGCTGGCGACGCCTACCGACATGCCTTACCTGACATCGAGAACAGAGAGATTCAAAAAGCATCGGCTTCTGGAAAAGTTCTCTCAAGAAAGTACTCGAGGAGGTTCGCGTTGGTGTAGGCCGATTCTCCCCAGATGCGACGATAGGCATCCGGTACATTTTGGCGTCGCGCCTCTCCTCTCCAATTATTTGACCGCATCGGAATGTTCATGATGCAAATATGCTATGGTCCTTTGAGAAGGGCCTTCCCTTCTCGCGCTCCGCAGAAATCGTCCTTTTATGAATTCGTGTGACGGAAAAAGACTCGGCTGGCGAAATGTCAAGTACGTGACCGAATCCGCGCTGTTGCTGCGATCGCGTTGCGCCTGCTCTGGTACCCAGGTACTATTTGGAAAACACTCGTGCCCCATATACCCCTGGTGCTTTGGGGCGTCTTATGCCAGTAAAATTCTGTTGATGTGCGATGGTGAAGGGCATTTCCAGAGGTTGTTTACGGGCGCGTCGCACCGGCATATGCAACGGCCACTTGAATCACGTCCAGCATCACCTGGCACAAGATATAATTGCCTTTCCCATCGCGTGTTTTGTCCACGCCAAACTTTTGGCCTCGTGTCATGGAAGGTGACTTCTCACGCGTGCCTGGCTCTTCGTTGCTCCGCATTACCCCTGACGTAACCCCGTGACCTCAACAACAACAACTGCGCTGTCACATTTCTTCGCTCCCATATAAATAATGCGGCTATGTCATGGCTTTTCATGCCCTTTCCAGCCAGTCGGCTTGTCTTTGCCTGCCAGGAGATCGCCCAGGTGAGCAGTGAGGACAAGTGGGGCCCCGATGAAACACGCCGAATTCACAGGTTCTTCGCCTGCCATTGGATGAGAAGAGCAATTTGCGGCATTTGATTCCCCGCATTCTGTTCGTGGCCTGCTCCGTTTCCAGAGCGATGCTTGGGAGTTCTCTTGGCAGAGCCTCGCGTCCGCAACGCGCCTCCTTATATACCAAGCACTTTTGGCTCGATTGCTTTCCTTCTATACTAAAATCAACCATTGAAGCGTCTGAAGTTGTTGGATCTCACTTCTCTTGTTTGACTGGCCACTTCACTCGACTGCCAGACTCTATCCCATCCACTTTCTTGAACAATACTGAGATACGGAAGTTTTTGTTGGTAAGTCTCACCAGTACTTTAAGCGTCCTCAATGCCTGCTTTGATCACGGACTGACAAGATTTCACCAGTAGACATGGCACCCACAACGCACAAGCCAAAGATAGATCGCAAAAACAATGTTACAGCCGTCAAGGGCGCCAGAGTTTCCAAGGGCACGCTTCAGACTCGGGCCTCCGGCGGATATATAACCAAGGCTGGCCTTGAACATAAACCAACCGGGAGTATTTTTGGATCAAATGCCGTCACCCGCTACCTCAGTATCCCACAGACAGGGAGCATCACTGCCGTCGAGATCATGGTCTTCCTACCGGAATTGATCCGCTCCTATGACGTCGCGTACAGGTTGGTGCAGAACGGTGCCATTGCTAAGACGTTGACTAAGATTGTTGCCTTCCACCGGGTCCCAATTAAGAATAAAGAACTAAATAGCAACCCCATGCGCAAAGCTCTTCAAAATTCCATGCGCCACCGCATCAAGGAATGGACTGAGACTCGTCACCACCAAGGTCTCTATGACGTCGCTGGCCAGATCTGGGATTCCGGAAACCTCACTCTGGCTGGCTGTATAAACCACTCCGAGGATCAACAAGAGGAAGATCAGATCAATCATCTCAGAACTCCTGTGGCCAACGTTTTGTTCTCTTCACTCGCCAACGGCGTCTCCGTTTTTCCTTGTGGATCCAACGCGCTCGACTTGACCGACTGTGTCAAGATTGCGGTCGCCAACGAAGAACTCCCGTTCATGTTCCCACGAGACTTCGACTGGCTCACCAACTTCAAGCATGGCCAGAAGCTTGTACTAAATGACCACCGAGACCGAGAAGCCTTTGATAGCTGGGCCCAGGTTAGCGACGACACGAGGCCGTCTCCTCAGATGGTCCAGACTACCTATCTCCTGAATGAACTCAGATTTTCTCCCCAGCAAATGGCCGTGGCCCAACAGTACTTGGCTCAGTTCCCGAACGTGATTACGCCCGTTCAATATGGCATTCCCCGCCGCAGCATGCCTCCACCTCCACCTGTGGCCGTCGCGAATCAGGGGCCGGGCCGACGATCCTTACTGCCACCCCTAGCCGGGCAGCCTTTTCGTATGGCCGACGCGTGCCTGAAAGAATTAGTGGGGCAGATGTCCGAGGAGGAGATGGACGCCTCTTACGAGCGCATCATGGAGGCTCATGGCTTTCGCCGGAAGGGTGGGAGCCGGGTAGCTGTCCAAGTCAGACCACGCGTTGAACTTCATATTCAGGAGCTGGAACGTATTCTCCAAGGTAAGCCATATCCAGCGCAGTTCGTGGATCGGAAAAACCACGAAGCTGGTACGCAGCCTCCATACATCACTCTCAGTAACACCTTCGGCGACGTAGAAGCCATCCACCCCGAGTTGCCCGACGTGGTTGGGTCCCTCAGAGGTACTGGCAACATCGACTCATTCATGCGCATGGCAGAGATTGCAGAGACCAAGAAGTCGCAGTGGCGTCGTGGTCTCCCGGATGCTATATAGCAGCCCAGGAGACGGCTTTGGCAGACTTGAAGCAAGTCAGAGTAGACCAGGACATCTCACTTGACCGGCCAATGGGTCGATGTATCCAAAAAAGTTCAGTTTCCATGGCCCACGCGACGATTTCTTCAAAATGTTTGGTATTTCACGAGTTGAATTTTTCATGAGTTTAGCAAGCATGACATGGCATGGCATCACGTTTCTGGTAAGACGTCCTCGGCGGGAGCCGGACGTCTTGAGCTTTGACGGTCGCTGTATACCCCTTTATTTTATGTACTCGAGGCTATGTCTGTTGGACATGGGATATGGATAAGAATTAGTAGCTATTCAGGAAACCACCATCTTTCAAACATATCTGCGAGTAGTAGTGCGTTCACGGCGACTTGTGCCGGATGATTTGATAATCAATAATAAAGCTTGCCTGCAACTGCGCTGCTGCCAACAGAGCCCTGGGTCTATGAATATCGCGAGATCAAGATGCTGTCGTGTGAATAGCTCGTTTGAATTTTTCCACTTTTTTTTCCTCGCTAATGTACAGAGTACCTTGGAGACAGCACTTGAAATTCACGCTAGCTGCAGCGTCAAAGCATAACATAAACCCAACTTTCATGAGCACTTTCGCAACCAATTCCAGCAGTCGGGATGGACGCTGCATAGCTCAGGGGTGACTGTGGAGTCGTTTCCATGTGCATTTCTTTCGTGTGCGTGGGGTTGCGTGGACTACGATACATCGAGTGCGAGCTTACGATGGCGATATGCGCCGCTCAATCGCCTCAAACGCTCTTCAAATGCCAAACTCTGCGCGCACCGAGGATATTTGCGATCTAACAAGCACGGTCAGAAGTTCAAAGTAAAGTGCATCAAGCAACCCAACGCGCCAGAAGCTCCCTGGACAATGATAGCTTAACAAAGCATCGCCACGCCCAAGATAGCTAGGCCTCAAACCATGGCCGCGACAATAGCCTCCTCACTAACCCAGCCCACCTCCCTTCGATGCTCAGTAATACACTCAAGATGATAGTCATACTCGGTCCAGACACTACCAAACTCCTTCCACTGTTCCTTGGCCCATCGAATGTTCTCCGCCCAGTCACGGCAGTCACTCGCCTCGGGGTCGCTCAAGCGGTGCAACTCGCGGAACGGCGGGGAGCGACGCGGGCCGTTGAAGCGCGCGCTGTCAAAGGCGGATGCGTACATGGCTTCGAACGAGGTGTGCGGCGGGGAGGAGTAGAGGTAGATGGTGTGGTGGTCGATTTTGAGGCGGTTGGCGGAGAGCATGGGCGGGCGGAGGAGAATGGGTTTGCGGGCCAAGAAGAGGCGGGCTGCGGACATGATGTCTGGAGAAATGGGGCGGGTCATGTAGCTGGGAAGCTGTTTCGCGGGGAGAGTCTTCTGCGGGGATGGGCCGATGCTGGGGACATGTTAGCTTGCTTGTCGATGGCGGAGAGGGCCTTGTGTGTACCTACCCAGGCATTTTGAGCTTGACAGCGTCGCTTTGCTCGGGTAGAAAAGAGGCTTTGATGTTGACGCGAGCCTTGCGTGCGGCTTTGCGACTGCGAACTGCGTGGCTGGGTGATACGAATTCCTCCTCTTTATCGGAGATGTCTTCCTCGTCTTCCTCGGGGACGTCATCGTCAGGCTCCGACTCTTCTCCAACAAAGTCGCCGTCTTCAGCCGATGAATCGGGAATAGGCGGGATGCGGGTGAGCTTACGATACTTAGCGGGTGTGGTGTAAGGCGGGTCGAAGGTATCTTTGTCCTGTGCCTTTTGTTAGTGTTGCTTTCCAAGGCGTAGGTAAGCCAGCGCAATATATCTTGAGGCGACACGAGCGAATATCGTGATCGCGTAGATCCTTCGCAAAGGCCTCACGTACCGAGGGATCCATCTCAGATTCTTCAGCAAAGTTGACGTTCTTGCCGACAAGACGACCACTCCTCCTCTTACTACCGGAGAAGACTTGGCCCAGATCCTCAGCTGATGGCTCCTTGCGTGTACCGGAGTGCGACATTATATCCGAGACAACCAGTCTGACTCCAGCGTTGGCTTTACTGCGCGGGGTTGCAGCTTTGCGCTTAGATGTGCGACACTGTTGAGGTGAAGGCTTTGCAAGTGGAAATTTAACGTGGTTGCGGCGCGCAAGCACGTGGCGGTCGTGGTGAGCGTGAGTGACAGGCATCGGTCCTCCAAGGTGAGTGATAAGGCGCTGGAAGTCGGTGGGGAAGAGCCAGACCTCGTCCTGGTTTTTTAAGGCGTATTGTACACAGCGCGCGAGGTCGAGAGCGTCGCTGCCGCCGGGGTGCTTCTTGACGTGGATCGCCAGGTTCTTAAACTCGACGGCTGGTACTTCCTCGTTCTTGGAAACGCTCTTAGGCGTGTATTTTCGCACACTTTTCGGATGCGTGATGCGCGGTGTACGGAAGTTCTTCACATTGAGATCTCCTTCTGATCGAGGAATGACTTGGACAAAGTCGAAGTGCGTAGTGACAGTCCAGTCTTCATGAACTGCGCGCCGCATGGCATACTCCATCATGATCATGACAGAGTTGGGTTTGAATATGGCGTTTTCTGGTACATCCCGGAACTCATTGATCATTGCTGCGATATTGGGCGACTTTCCGCCATGGCTGATGAGCCGGTCGATAACGTCAATAGACTTGAGCCAGTGCGGGAGATATGCGAGTATCTCAGCAGCAGTAAGGTTACCATCTGGGAACGAAAGGTTCCAACTGGGGCTGCAAGGGCCGAAAGCGTTGTTCTTAGCCATAGCAGCCATGTTGACCTGTTTGAGGGTCAGTCGATATTGCTGAGGGGACCGCTTTTGCACAAGTCGGAGACGCACTTTCTATCGCTTTCGCGAGGAAATAGATCCAAGTGTCTCCAAGCGTGTATCTATGTAGCCAAGAAACAAAAATAACTACCTGGAACGCCTAGCAGAAAGATACCGAAAAGCGATGGGTGACTGAAGAGTTTGTAGGGACGAGGGTCAATTACCCTGGGCGCTTGGGCCAGTGTGGGGGGACTTCGCTGTTGTTGCGGCCACGCCGAAAGAGGACTCGTAGGCACGCCATCGAGCACGTGAATGTTGATAACAAGGGCACCATGAAGGACCCTCTTAGCTGGTGTTCGAAGCCGCTGCCATTGACACTTCCTCTTTTGTATACAGGAAACTGGGCTCTTCAATGGCTTCATCGCTGCCACCAGCCACTCCTCGACAGTCAATGCCTGATAGATCCTCACCCTATTCTAGCAGTTTAGTGCAGATACAAGCAGCCCTGCATCGAGACACGATGGTTGCGAAAACACAAAGGCAGCGCAGCGAATACCGTGGCTATGGTTTTGGCCCAAACGCCCCCTCAAGGAAGATTCCCTTTCCTGCCCACGCAAATATGACAGCTGTCGAGCTGCTTTCCTTTTTGCCCAACAGCACTCACAGCCCCGATGTTGTTTATCGTCTGGTAACCAACGGCGCGACATTCCATCTGCTCAGGGTAATCGTAAACACTCAGCGCCACTTGCTAATCCAGTGGAGTCACAACTGCTGCCGCCAAAGCGTCTACGATACGATGAACCGAGGAGGATACAAGGGCTGGAGAATCGGGAACCACAATACTTTTGGTAAAAACAGAATGCCAACGTGGGACCCGGCGAACCTAGAGGTCGCGGGATTGCTACCACCAGGTCGGTCCAGAAACAAAGAAGGGTCGGCGAATGAAATACCGTTCAAAGACCTGGCAGTCGATGTGCAGTGCATGCCAGAGGGCGACGACGCGCTGGATCTGACTCGTATGGTGCTGTATTGTGTGAAGAATCCAGAAGAGCCATGGCTATACCCGCGCGATTGGAGTGCGTTGCTGAATTCCCTAGGAGGTCCGGCTGCGATACGTCGAGAACATACCGACCGCGAGGCTTTCAGGCGATGGGGTGATATTCTTCCGCCACATGCTCGAAACGCCCCGCCCGATCCGTGGTGGCCAGCAACCCAGGAAAAGCAAGGCATAAAGAGAACGGCCGACGGTTGGGGGGAAGGCAACCCGGCAATCTCAACGCAGAAACGTGGAACAATCTTAGGCTTGAATTCATTGATAGGCAAATCACTAATACCAGAGACGCAGCAACAGAAAAGACCGAGAGGAAGACCAAGGAAGTCGACAAGGATAGATGAAGAGCCCACGGTCGGGTCCCAGGACGAATGTATTGCAGAGGCGAACGCTGTCGCACAACCCACAGTATACGTCGCGCCACCTAAAAATGCGACAAAGGACTTCGAAACAGCGCTCGATCCGGACAAAGCAATCAAACGGGCGTTCCTGAGGGAGAGTCAAGCCCGGAAAGTCGACCCGTATAGCGCCTACGCCTTTGGCGGTCCCCGCCACGCGCCGCCTTTCCGACAACTTCACCGCATTGAACAGCCAGACCCAGAAGACAACAGTGGATGGGCGGAAAACCTCCGCTGGGCGTTTGAGCAAGTCACGCTTTTCCGTTATCCACACCGGCCCGACGCCTGGAACGAGAGTCCTGAGCACATGGAGCGCATCGTCGAGATCCGTAGGGAACAATGCTGGATGTCAGAAGAGTTGGAAAAGCTAATGAAGGAGGAAAGTTTCCGGCAGATAGAGGACGAGGAGCTATTAAAGCAGATGGGCGAAGAAGATTCGGCAGAGGAGATGAAAGAAGACAAGTCAGACCAGCAGCTGGTCGAGGAGTACGAAAAGGAGATAAGGGAGATGAATGATTGGCTGAAGCGGGCGGCCCAATAAGAACCGTCAAAGCAGAGGAACGGGGAGCAGTTTGCAAAGTGGACTGAGCAGGCATACTTGCCGAGCTGGATAAATGAGAAGCTGGCAGAATTGGCGGGAGCAGGCAGAGCAGTTTAAAGAAAAGTCGTCAGAGATGGAGGCGACAGAGTCTTCTGAAGAGATAATGGAGGAACAGTGCCGGAGCAAACGGAGGAGGAAGAGTCGCCAGGGCAGATGGAGGAAGAGCAGGCGGAGAAGATGAAAGGGGAAAAGTGGGGCTTGGGCATACCGTAAGTATTAGAGGCATCTAGAGACCGGCACTAGATGTTACAATACCAAATCCCTTTGTTACCTTTGTCTTTGAGCGTGGAGGTAGCAAGCTCGATCAGAAACTCCGCACGGCGTCATGGACCCTGCGCAACTAGCCAGATCACGCCACTATATCAATACCCCATTGATGCAGCACGGCCTCTTTATCACGAAACCAATGCCATCGCGATGAAGAAACCCGGGAGTGATGAAAGAGAAATAGACGAAGTGAAGTCGCGGCAAACTTCAGCTAGGTTGTCTCGGTTAGCCACGCACAGACCGTCACCCCTCCTCGTTCCGTTCCGAAACCAACCGAAACGAACTTCCAACACTCCTCCAACAACTTGTTTGCGCTACGACAAGCATGCTCACAGCAAACGCTTGTCTTGGGGTGGCGCGTCGAAACGGCGGGCTTCATGCTGGATGTGGCGACAGGTGGGAAGCTGTGGTTCCGGTAACAGTGAGTGTTAGGATGGCTTCAGCGTGCGACAGTGACAGGCGCGACATGTTGGAGCAACGATGCGCGGCGACGTAGACTGAACGGTATGGTAAGGTGAGAAGGTATAAGTATGGGGTGATGGATGTCGCGATTCGGTTTTGCAAATTTCGTCACATCTAGATATCGAAGGCGAGATTATCGAAAAGAAAATTATCGAGCCGGACTCACTTGATACGCTCTTTATACGCCTAGTTTTCCATCTTTGACAATCTCACTACGAAGGAACTCAACACCAACAAAGCCACCATGCGTTATTCCACCATCACAACCGCCTTCCTGGCCCTCGCCCCTGTGGCCCTTTCACAATCCTCATCTACTCCCATAACCTCAATGGTCCCCATGATGGCACCCTCAGCCCCACCGGTCACAATGGCCTGGAACGATGCACCTTCGGCAACAAACTCAGCAGCCCTTACATCCGAGGCTTCGTCGCTCAACTCGGCTATGCAGTCGGCGGTTGCCTCGGTGTCGATGGAGATGGAGAGCGGGATGGGGATGATGACAATGTCTGATGGGAGTGTTATGGCGACGGGTAGTGCGATGGCAGAGATGAGTGAGTTTGAGGGTGGCGCGGGGAGGGCAGATGTGGGGATGGGAATGGGGATGGGGGTTTTGGCGGTGGTGTTGGCGGTGTTGTGAAGGGGTTGAAGGGGGGAGGCTTGGTTATTAGGGTTTCTTGTACTACCATCTACGTCGCGCCGTTTCTCAAACTTTGTCTGGCCGTCTACTGTACATTTTCTCATTTGATATCAGAATACATACGAACGTCGTTTCAGACATGAAGATCTGGTTTTGGTACTTTCACATGTTGTCTCAAAAGTAAATGTGTCTCGAGTTCGCTCTACCCAACCCGTCTGTTCATCTAGAACATACCATGGAAAGGAGGAATCTTTTACAGTCCACTGCAGACAACCTGAGCGTCTCATTCACAGCGACAACAACCATTGTATTTAAATGTCTCGCGCACCCCTCCCAACTCAGGCACCAACCAATCTCAACAACTCCCCACTGCCAACAATGGTCAAGCAAGCCCACATGGGACGCTCCAAAGAAACGCCATCGCACTCCCTCTACGACCGAACCACAGCAGCCGAACAGCAGCCGAGCTCTTCCACAAACCGAGACACGCCGAACCAGTCTGACACGGTCACACCCAGCACGACCACCTCCAGTCCCCAGGACGAACCCACGGCACCGCAACAAGGACTCAGTGCCCCCACTATCCCCGTCATGACACCGCACACGCAACGATTGATTCCACCGTCTCACCCCCAAGCTCAAGTCCAAATCATGCCCCGCGCAGTCTCAGACTACGTGGACATACTGCATGCAATGGCGACGGGGGATTTCCGAGTGCCTGTTTTTGGGGCTGCGGGGTGGGAGTATACGAGCGCTTTACTAGATTTAGGTAATGTGGGTAGGAGGGGTGTCGTTGGTAGTAGTGATGGACACGACGAACAGGCATGGGGTGCTCGGGGTGCCCGGGGTGCTGGTTCCCAGCGGGAGATTGGCGTCGGAGCCGAGACGGCGGGGACGCCGACATCGACGCTGGTGCCGAGGGGGAGGAAGAGGGGCGGTGATGACGGGGTAGATGGAGACGGAGATGGGAGGAGGCGAGGAAAGAAAGGCAAGGAGATGGAGTGGTCAAGATAGGGACGGTAAGATGACGGACACGATGCAGGATCAAGTTCGCCGAGAAGAAAATGAAAGTGAACAGGATTGATATATATACAAAATTTAACGCTACATGAACATGCTAAACATTCTGCTCGTTGATGAACAGTCCCGCCATACCCATACCAGTACCAATGCACATACTGGTAAGCAGTACCTTCTTCTTCTGCCGTCTGCACTCGCTCAGTCCCGTCACAATCTGGCGCGCGCCCGTGCAAGCCAGCGGGTGACCCAGGGCAATAGCACCACCCCTGACATTCAACTTCTGGTGGTCAATCTTGAGCGTATCGATACAGTAGACAGCCATGGAGGCAAACGCCTCGTTAAGCTCAATGAGGTCGACGTCATCGATGGTAAGGTTGAATTTGGTGAGGAGCTTGGGGATGGCGACAGAAGGCCCGATACCCATGATGCGAGGGGGCAGACCGGCGACGGTGGCGCCGACGTACTTGGCGAGGATGGGCTGGCCGAGTTTCTCGGCGGTGCTGCGCTTCATCAGGAGGATAGCGGCGGCGCCGTCGGTGAGCTGCGACGAGTTTCCAGCATGCGACTTGTCGCCGTGGGGAAGGAAGGCAGGCTTGATTTTTTGCAGGCTCTCAAAGGTGGTGCCGTAGCGGATGCCCTCGTCCTTGGTCAGGGTGACGGTCTTCTCCTCCCCTGTCTTGGGGTCCTTGACGACGGTGGTGATGGGCACGATTTCGTCGTCGAACCAGCCCGCCTTTTGCGCGGCTTCGGCCCGGCGGTACGACTCGGCGGCAAACCTGTCCTGGCGCTCGCGCGAGATGTTGAAGTCGTTGCCGACGTTCTCTGACGTCTGGCCCATGGGCTGCATGCAGTCACATGCATCCTGGTTCTCGAGCACCTCGTCGACGAATGGCCGCTCCAGCCTGTCGCCGCCTGCGGTCATGCTCTCGGCGCCCATGGCCAGACCGATCTCGATGCTGCCGACGGAGATTTGGTTCGCAATGTCTTGCACGGCCTTGAGGCCTGACGAGCAGAAGCGGTTCAGTGACGAGCCGGCGGTGGTGTTGGGGAAGCCAGCGGCGAGCATGGAGGCGCGCACATAGTAGGCAGCCTTGGCGTCAGACACGTTGCCGCAGCAAATGTCTTCTACGAGGGCCGGGTCGATATTTGCCTTTGCGACGACTTGCTTGAGTGTCTTGACCATGATGCCATCGAGGGTTGTGTCCTTGAAGCCACCCTTGTGGGCTTTGGCGAGAGGCGTTCGGATGGCGAGGGTGATGACAACGTCGTCGGGGTTCTTGGTGGTGCTATTGATTGAACTATCAGCCATGGTTCCTTCCCCACGCGTCGCGTCTTCCTTATCGCGCCTTCCGCGCGTTGTTTGGTGCAGCTTACATTGCCGACAGCCCGCCAGTCGCGGGCGTCATGTGCGAGACGATGGACTTGAGGCGGTCAGTCATGTTGATTGTTGGACGGAGATTATGTTTCTAGATGTGTGTATGTGTGTGTGTGAGAGAGAGAGAGAGAGAGAGAGGGAAAGGCAAAGGTGAAGTTCAAAGGCGACAATTGAGAGACAGATTGTGGAGGCGGAGACGGGGCACCTCTTAACTATTACTTGTGGGGCCGCCGCGACTGAGTTTCCAGAGCTGAGAGCCGAGGATCTCGGACTCAAAATCGCCAGATCACGTTTCTTTCGGCAATTGCCTCGCGAGCCAATACTTCGGAACCCTTCATTTCCTCCTCAACACAACGAGGCAAAGGGAATAACTAATCAGCAAGGGCATTATTAAGATCATATGCGAACGCCATGAGATGTTCACAAAATGGACAGAGACGACGCCATCCGCCGGTGGGTTCCGTCTCCCCCGCAATTCGGCACCTCCGCAGTGCATGAGGCGGTGGCTGTGGCTGCACACTACCGACCCTGCATCAACAACTTCATCTCTTCTCATGTCGGAGCCATGTCACTAAACACGTTCTTCGGATCCTCGACTTGGGGGGAACGACAAACCTAGTCCGCTGCAAGGCATCTCCTTTGTCTGAGACGAAGTCTTCGACGCGTCCAAAACCGTCTCCACGCCCCACATTTCCAGACGCGTTTGGAGAAAAAACAAGCCATCACTTGCTTGCCCAGTCATCACCGCGCCATACCCACACCATGTCTACTACCATTGAAGAATGCGGAAATCGAGTTGGCAGTCTTTTGCATCAATCACACAGCCTCCGCAGCCAACACAAAGGCCCGATTTACCAGAACTGTGCCACCAGGCCGCTGTGCTGGCTGGCAAGGGTTTCGCATTTGGCCCCCATCCATCATCACCCGCACATCGCGCTTCCTGTCCTGCGACCAGATGGTGAGAACAGAGAAACGACCGTAGCTGTAAGGCTGAGTTCAGTCGCGTGGGTAAGTTTTTCATCTTTTCGAAGAATGTAAATCCGCAGCAACCATAGTAGGCATTTCACCATGTCGCAGCCGCAATGTTGAACAGCGCACCAAAGTGCGACCCGCCTCATTGGGCAGGCCTTTTCCTTGCCAAAATTTCGTAGAGTCTCCACCCATCTGTCGTAGGCCAAATGTCGGTACCCGCATATCCACTGATGCATGAGACCCTCATGCGTCCGCTGACATTAGGCGTCTTCATTGGCCACGGGGAAGTCACGCGCGAAGACGGAATCAAAGTACAACATCGAGGCAGGGGGCGGCGAAGCACGGCTGAGATTGGAGCGCAGAGTTTCGCAATCCTTCAAATGCTTGCGACCGCCCATGGCGATTACCTCGCATTCGCCTTTGCTCGTCTTTGCTAGCCTTGATCATGGCTACCGCTACATTTTTCAGTTCGACGACAACAAGTGCCCTCGGGCCGCTGATGACCACCTTCACGCCCCCAAGCTCCTGCGCCAATGTCGTCCTCTCTGGTTGCAATTCCTACACGGATATCGGGTATTCGGGTGAAAGCGCCCACACCGCCTGTCCCTGGATCGAAAGGGACGTCACATGCGGGTCAGACGGGGAGGTGACCCGTGCCAGTGAATGCTTTCCCGATCTCCCTGCTTCGTCATCGATCTATCTATACTCACCGGCGACAGCGTGTCCAGCCGGACATACGACTGGAGGTCGGATCGTAGATAACACGGAGCAGACCACGGTAATATGCTGTCCGTCGTAAGTGCAGAACGGAGAAGGGACTGTCGTCAGAACTGACGAAAGATTCAAGGGATTTCACAACACATTCGCTCATTGGGAGTAATTGTCTCAGAAGCATCACCGAGAGCACAATTGATGTCTTCTTCTGTTCTAGCGGCCAAGGATTGGTGCGCACGACGGCTGCAGATACTGCAGATGGTGCATTCTACACGACCCACAGATTCGTGTGGGCTGCGCAGGTTCGACTGGCCCTTCCTGCATCACTCAGTCACCCATCATCCTTCACGGCGCTGGACCAGCCTACATCTAGTCCAAGCCCCCCAAACGAGGAAAATTCAGACGAGGACAGCACGCCGGAGATGCCATCTGAAGGGAAGAAAAAATCTGGTCTAGGAGGAGGTGTCATCGCGGGAATCGTCGTTGGTGCAGTGGCTGCTTTGGTTCTTGCCGGTACGGCAGTATTCTTCTGGTGCCGCCGCAAGCATCGACACATGCCCGTTTCAAAAGGGAGCCCAGGTGGGGAACGAAATATCCTGCCAGAATATGTGGGAGGAAATAGGGCAGCCAATGGGCTAGCGCAGATGGCTGCTACAACGTCCAATGGTCTCTTTCAGCCTCAGCCTGCTCCAGACTTTACGCGATGATCTCAAGGGGGAACTTACCAACACGCCAAGGTTTGTCATTTCACGACTTCGATCACGATATGCGTTTTGCTGTGGTTTCTGTCAGATGGTCACTCTTCCCAAAGTAAGACGCTACACCGATATGCCCCATGTCCATGTCGTTGTGTTTTTGATGGACAGCTAGCCGGAGCGTCTGTGTGCTCGGCTAGGGATACCTTTCTGCAGCGATCGGATCAGGCACAGAACGAGGAATGAGGCCATTGAGCTGCATGGAAAAGGAGCTACACATGATAACGCTTATAACGAACATGATGGTCCAAAATTTGTCCTCCAACCGGACAGAAATCACACTCACAACTTCCTCAACACGAGCAGCCTGCCACCTCCCGAATCCTTCCGATATTCATGCACATCCTTCTCTACAACCTCCACCCTGCCCTCCTTTTCCAACCCACCAACCACGCCCTCAAACCCCCTCTCTACCCAATACTTCTCCAGCACAGTCGCAACAAACACACCCCCCGTCTTAACCACCCGCACAAACTCCTCTAGCACCTCTGGTTCCAAATGCCCATGTGTAAACATCCCACAGCACGTCACAGCATCAAATTTCCCCTCGTCAAACGCCAATTTCTGCGTCACATCTGCATTCTGCAAATCATCATACACAGCCGTGTTCTTCGCAACAGCCAGCATACCCTCACTAACATCCAGACCGAGGATATCAGTAGCGCCTATTTTGGACAGTTCGACGCCGACGAGACCTGTGCCGCAGCCCAAGTCGAGGATTTCGAGCCCAGAGAGGGGGTTGCTGAGGCCAACGTGGTTTACTTTCAGACCCCGCGCCACAGCTTGCGCAACGAGAGTGGGCGCTGTGAACGCATGCATGGTCATGTCTGCGTCGTATGATTTTGCCCATTCTTCGTAGATTTTGCGGGATTCTTCTGTGGTTGAGGCGGCCAGGACGCGAGAGAGGTGGGATTGTTGTTCTGAAGTCATTTCGTTGATTTTCCAGTTATCGAGGCTGTAGCGTTTTGGTGAGCGCGCAAAATAGAGTTGCTAGACCCTGTGTTGGGGATGGGGGCGTTGTGATTGTTGAGTGATACATGTGCATGGGTAGGGTAGAGAGTGATGTCATGTTCACGCCCGCTGCAGGGCTAACCCCACAAACCTCGATTCGGCCAAGCGCCGTTTCCACGGGCTGTGTACTGTAGGCAGCAACCTTGACGAAGTATACATGGATTCGTGGATATCCCCACATACCACAGTCTTCTGATCCAAAGAAGCCAATTATGACACGGCCTATTTCGCGCCGTACAGAGAAACATTGCAAAGAAGCGGATGCAATGTAAGCGCCGGAACAAGCAGGCTCAACACCACCATCCAAAAGCTAACATGTAGAAAAAAAAGCGAAGCTCAAAATAAGTCACAATCACCTCTCCTCCGCCTCCCAGGCGAAGTCCGCAACAGAATCTACGACTACGTCTTCAACTCCCCCTACACGCACGCGTCTCTGCCACTCTCCCCAAGACGCCCCATCCACATCAAAAGACGCTACTGCACCACCCGTGGCCGATTCATCCTATACCAGCCCGACGGCGCAACAGGCGTCTCGCAAGCTACACAGGGATGCGAAACGAGCAGATCACGCACCTTCAGCCTGCTCTTTGTGTGCCGCCAAGTCCACACCGAGACAGCCCTGCTGCCCTACCAATGGTTCATCTTCCGCATCGACTTTGACCACATCTGGACGTTTGTGCGGCAGACATCGCAGCGGGCGAAAAGCGCCATTACGGGTATTCAAATCTCCCGCTTTGATACTTGCGACCAGAACTTTCACGCGAGGATGCGCGCGCTCGCGGAGATGACGGGGTTGCAGAGTATTGTTCTGGAGCAGGATGGGTTTGGGAGCGGGGTCCAGGCTGGGCGTTTGGAGGGTCATATGGAGAGGATGATGGGGAGGAAGATGCAGGTTAGTGTTGTGTTGAGCGAGAGGGCGGGGGATGATAGGGGGTTGTTTTGGGATCCGTTTGGATGATGGTTGTCGCTTGATGAGGCCATTGTGGCTGTGGTTTGGTGAGGGAAGTGAGCAGTGTACGATTTTGAAATTCAAATGCAAATCTGTGGTACCTGTCTGCGTTATGTAGGGGGTCTGAAGGTGTTGAGCGGTACATGTATGTGCGGGTTAAGAGTGAAGTGTCCACGCTGTTGACTCCCCCGCGTGCAGTCCGCGTATATGTGGGTCAGAAGCACGTCGTTGCCTCGAAGCCACGAGTGGGCACAGAAAATCAATCCGGCAAAGCGCCGTTCCTGCATAATGTGTTTACCAGGCATCTTGCTCCCCTTCAATCCCACAAACCAGTGCAAACGCCAAACTCTTCACACTACTCCATCACCAATTCCCCAAATTGATAAAAGCGTCTTATTCCGACTACTGCGGATGATTATATGATAGTCGATGCAATGTGAGTGCTACAGCATCTACAGCATCATGAACACTGCCGTTCTAAGCTAGCGCACGGAAAGTGGAGCGCTAGCCTAAACAGGCCGCACGTGCCTCTTCTTGGTCTCCTAAGCGAACTGCCCAACAAGATCTACAGTACGAATAGGTTCTTAGCGTTCCCTGCATCCACGTTAGGATCAGGTACTGCTACCAGTGGAAACGACACATTGCATATGGTAGCCACGTGAATAGGGTCACATGACTTGTTGACGTAGCCTGAATGGAGGGGGTGAAGCTCAAAGGCGTCTCTACAAGCCGTAGCCTCTCAGCCGGGGGCTGTGGCACCGGAACGCAAAGTAGTCAGATTAGTAAGTGGCTTGCTAGCGCGGGACGGTCATTCGAGCTCAGATCTTGTGTAGCTGTAAGAGATGGCAGTAATGCCCGCTAGCCAATCAGGGCGTTCGCGTTATCAGGATTGTACTTTTGCAAGCGCGGGCGGGGCCAACGCTCTCCCGATAGACCGGTTGGGCAGGTTGCGTGCAGGCGCTCCGCCAGCGCCACGCTACATCTCAGCATTTCAGCATCGCTAGCGCGCTCCGCCTAGCGAGCGAAAATGGGAGTTTTGAGCTGCGTCGAATCACCTCTATCCGACGCGTGCCTTGTGGTTTGGGTGACGCGCGACACCTCCTTGGCCTTGCGACTTACTATAATATGGAGCATAAAGCGCCCCTCAACTCTGCTCCTAGTCCAGACAGACACTCTTTGTTTTTTGCAATTCTAGCAAGATTTGGCGGCTGGCCACTTTCCTGCTTCCGTACGACTGACGATGGACTTCCCGCCGCGCAGCCTGCCTGACCTAGCGCCAGCCTACCTGGCCCCGCTCGAACTTCCACATACTGGAAATCACAATGCTCCCGCTCAGCAAACATACGGATTGCACGGCCTTGACGGAGTCTCTGTGTTTAATCTGCAGGCACGCAGCTCTGGTGGACTAGTTGCGACTACGCAGGATTACGCCCCGTACCCATTCGGTCCCCTGTTGCAGCCTGGTCATATGCAGTACGATGCGGCGTTCGCTGGTAATAACAGGCAGTCCGCGTTGGAATCTACAGCGGCTGCGAGGCCTGCATCGTCTATGGGTCCTCCAAAGCAGCCGCGAAAGCCCAAGGCGGCGACGCTTCGGGCAGCCGACTGGGAACCATACAAGAAGCGCATCCTGGAATTGCATATTGAGCAGAAAAAGCCCCTGCACGAGGTGAAGAAGATAATCGAGGAGGAGTATAGCTTTCAAGCTGAGTATGTTGCCTCTCTTCGAGGAAGGCCATGTGAATCCTTAGCGTAGTGCTAACGCAGACACATTCGCAGGCTTCGACAGTACCGAACGCGCATCAGCAATTGGGGCAAGGACAAGAATTTCAAGCCGCAAGAGATGCAGGCGATTGTGCGAAAGCGTCAGAAGAGGAAGCTCGTCGAGACTCAAAAGGAAGACCTCGTGTTTGAGGTGCGAGGTAGCGAAGTAGAGCCGTCGAAGATCGAGCGGTGGATGAAGCGGCACCGCGTAGCGGACAGCTTTCTGTATGCGCCTAGCCCGGCAGCATGTAAGTTTGTACGAGACAGACATGTTCCTTCTTACTAACAGAGTATAGCCACGCCGTCTGCCGTGGGATGCCACACGATCTCTGAGCGAGGCACGCCCGCGGCTGTGTCTGAGAACTCGTCCCCGACTCCAGTCTTGTCACCTGGGGGCGTATATCGCACGGCGCAGAGTCCACAGATGCCATCACCCGCCCTGTCAGTGTCAAGTATCATGCGGCCTCTGTACAGTGCCTTCGCTGGGCAAAGCCCAGCCCTCACATATCGGTCTCTCCCAGGCCTTCCGCTTAGCTTCGTCCACGACCACAGCATCTCTGGAAACGCCATGGATGTCGGCGCACAAACTCGTTACAGAGCGGACGAGGAAGAGCGCCTACGGAATCAGATTCTTATAGCAGAGATGGCGCCTCTAACCAATCCTTTGGAGGTTTCAGGCATGCTCTACGAACTAGGAGTTGTGCTTATCGGCCAAGGGAGATATAGGGCTGCAGAAGATGTAATCCGCAGGATATTAGGTAGTCTTGAAAACGAGAACAGTGGCAGCGACCACGAAGTGGAGACGCTGAGCACCTGGGATCTACTCGGCCAATTGCTGAATTTTCAAGGATTTTATGCGAAGGCTGAGAGGCTGCATCGACGAGCACTACAAGTAAGAGAGAAGGTGCTGGGGCATGAGCCTCCCAGCACGCTGACGAGCATGAGCAACTTGGCGGGAGTGCTGGACAGCCAGGGCAAGTACAAAGAAGCTGAGGCGATAAACCGGCAGACGCTGGCGCAGAGCGAGAAGGTGCTGGGGCAGGAGCATCCCAACACGCTGGCGAGCATGAACAACTCGGCGTTAGTGCTGAAGAGCCAGGGCAAGTACGAAGAGGCCGAGGCGATAAACCGGCAGACGCTGGCGCAGAGCGAGAAGGTGCTGGGGCAGGAGCATCCCGACACACTGACGAGCGTTTACCATCTTGCCAACCTCCTCACACATCAGCAGCGCTACAACGAATCCCTTCCTCTATACGAGACAGCATGCACTGGGTACCAAGCTGTACTTGGAAAGGACCACCCGACCACGCGTGCTTGTCAACAGTATTACACTGACGCGCTTACATTGTATAAGTAGCACCAGCTTGCTTTTTACCCTATAATCGTAGAGAGCATCTAAAGTATACGCAGTAGCAAAGGATTAAAGCTGCTACGCGGGCTCGCTAAAATAGGTAGAAGAAATACGCAGATTGAGTCTGTCCGAGTCCCAAAATCGAGTGAATGGAAACTGCCATCTCCAAAGGATGTGTTATTGAGATCGACGTCCCAAAGCGTTGACTTGGTCTCCCTTCGATTACCAGGCTGTGAAGTCCCTTTGAATGTTCGTCTCTTTCCCCTCTCCTTTCTCCTGTTCCTGTGTTATATCTGCAAGCACTCATCGCTAACAGGTTCGAAACTGTATATCGTGGTTTTCAGGGGCTACTGGCGTCTCTCAGGGGTGTCTAGGAGTCTCCGGCCTCAGCGTTTCCTGTACAATACCATGGTAAATATATGCCACCCTATTTGCGACCCTGGTGTCAACGTCGCATCTCATCTGAGCTTTGCCCTTCTCCTCTCCAATCGCTCTATCGAGCTTCGCCAAACCCGCCATCACCGTCTCTTTGGCCTGCCTGCGATTTCCTGTCCTTTAGAGTTTCATTCATCTCTGCTAACAGCAATTGAAGTTTCCCCTCTTCTTTCTCTGCCGTATGGACGCGACTAAGTCAATGTGCGGTCGGGATGTCGAAGTGCACCTGGATAGGTTCGCGAGTTTAGGCAAAACGAGTAGTTAGTCTGGAGGAGTCGGCGGCGACCCTTGTCATAAATGCAGAATGATGAACTTCCCTTTTGCTGAACTGTGGACACATTGCTCCTAGTGGTGCTACACTGACCAGACCATCTCCAGAGCCAGGTTCAACCTATCACCCCTCGCGCGCCATGATTCCGGGAAGTGGAAGAAAATATACACCAAAGGCCAAAACTAAACTCGAAGTATGTCGAAATAAGTGGTTTTCTTCCCGAGCATCCTGGATCGAATTTGTTCGGAGACCGTCTATGCGCCATCAGGGATAGTGGCTGCAATGTCTGAATCTGGCAAGAGAACACGCATTCCAACACAAAAGGGATTCCAGGCCCACCCTAGGGTCATGGCAGCGATAAAAAATGTTACCAGTAGGGTGCTCCTCAGCGGCACGGTGACTTTAAGGAAACTCCAATCGAGATGCACGAGCAGGTTTTTTCAAAAGCATGTTATACTTCAGCAAAATGCGCGGGAATATTGACGTCAAACACGATAAGCAGGGGGTGGGGAATGAATGGGTAGATTAATAGATTAGTTCTCTACGGCATCTGACGCCACCTTGGCGGAAGACCGAAGGGTGAGAAATCAGATAAAGGCCGGTAGGTGTCGTCTGAGAGAGATAGGCTCAAAGAGGACAGAGATAAAGAACTGACTGGGAAAGAAACGAAAGAGCTCGGAAAAGATCCGGAACCGCTGTTCTGTAGTTAGGTCCAGTCTCGAGATTTTGACTAGAGACTTCAAGCATAGGCTCTTTAGAATAGCGAATGACCAGATAAGTCCTATAGCGGTTGAGCCCTCAAAGACTCGCTCGTTATGACGGCCGTAGGTGGTGCTGCAATAAGGTTTGATTGTAATCATCTTGCTAAGCGACGCAAGTCCGACCTGGCTATGAGCATTCGCAATGAGAGGAAGGTACAAGATCCCAGAACTGGCGTCTCTGCCAGTCATACAAGTCCTCGGTGAGTTACTAGCGATCGATTCGGTCAGACGTGGTCGCAGTCAATCTGCCCTCGACATCAAGGATATGAGGCGAGATGTGTTCGCTGCTCCCACGGGATGCAAGGGATACTGGAAGTCAAGGGCTCACTGAGATGATCTTGACTCGAGGATGTAGGTGTAGTCGTTGATCTGTTTTTGAAAGAATGAAGACACTGTCCAGTATAAGGCTCAGGCGAAAGGGCGAGAAGGTTATAGGTATCGGGGAGGTCGTGCTATATGACGTCGCGGACAAAGTAGGGAGTGGAAGAGTACTCCGTATTTTACTCGCGCGTGGAGTATCGGTGTCTATTGTGTGAAGAGCACTCGAGTCTGTGATATCTGTATCAGCCTTCATTACTAGAGGTGTGGCCGTTATCTAGCGGGGTGTAACTCTAGGCCAGTAGGTATGTGATGAAGGGAAGTTGAACAATCCTCGACTATGTGGAAAAAGGTACATGCGCGGGGAATGTGACCTATGGCAAGAGCAAGGCAGCGCTGAATCAGGGAAGCCTAACGTATCTGGATCACGGGACGCGGACTAGAGGCCGCAATTATCATCCATACGCTTTGTTATAGCGGACTCGGGCAAGATGCCACAAGAAAAGAGGGGACTCATAATCGTTTTGAGATTCGCGAGTCGGTATATATTAGGTCGAGATTGGTGGTGGCGAGATGGTATGGTTGAAAAGTCGTTATGAAGAAAATCGGAGTGCCTCATCAGGCTCAAGGTTAGGCAAATGGTGGCGGTGTGGAATTCGTCAACATCGCAATGGTGCGGCAGGGAATTGAGAGGTGAATGGTACGTGGCTAATACAACTATTGGGAGAGCGGTCTAACTGGATTCATCTTACCAAATGTTTGTATGACTTGATTGACAAGGGGAAATATCGCCTTGGCAGGGACAAGCCAGTTGCCAGCTGTAACTGAGAGGGGCATTATTTCGCGAAGTAGGTGGGTGTAACAGTTAGAAACTTCCTACAAAATGCAGATGAACGAACTGTGGGCTCACTCGTCCAGCACTCGAATTAAGTGTGACCTATATTCCAAAAGTGAGGTAAAGAAAAATTCGCATTGTAGGTAAAAATAAGAGGCGTAGTTCGTCGCTGAGTGTATGATCGAGTTGCTGCATTGCCAGCGATTCTGTGGAGATGCTGGAACAATATGGTGCCTGGGAAGGTATAACCAAACAGCTAAGAACGACGACAGAGGAATTTATCATGATCGATATGTCGCGCATGATTAACATTAGTCAAAGCAGTAGGATTGAAAATTGTTTCCGTTACACGACTTATTCGAGGAAAACGTACATTTCGTTTTGCGGTCAGATAAAGCGCGTATTGCCCAGCTACTACCCATTTATTGCATTATCAAAAGAGATCACATTTCAAGGGTAGGTATCACTCTTCACAGCCGCAGTTGTAATCTCTACAAAACAGGCTTCAGAAGCCCTCTACTCGGTGCTCAATTAACGGTCGTGGGTATAGCCATTGGCCTCCCACCATGACCTGACGGCGCGATTTCCGCTCCTGAAGAGACGATCCAAAGCGGCCCTGTCCTGGACCGCAGCTGTTGCAGCAAAGGTTGCAGGGGCGATAAGCTGGAAGTGATGGACGTATTCTTCCAGCTGTGAGAACCACACATGCTCATGGTGTCGCTGTACAGCATGTTTGACGGCTACTGAAAGAAGGCCGCGGTTGACACCCTGTGGAAAGTGCACAACACCCTCGGCGAGACTCACCAGAAGGCAATCCGTCAGACCTGACACACCAGTGCTCTCGTTCCTCGAGCGATCTGTCGAGATGCTCGCCATCTGGTATCCGGCAGCTTGGTTGTTGGTTTCCAAGATTCATTCAGGGTCCGCAGTGAATTGCCTTTGCATTGTTGGTCGCTTTAGAGCTTCCAGGTCGTGAATCGCAATATTGCGAGACCAAAACTGCGTGCCCGTTAAAGCAGCTTACTAAGAGGTGATGTGTGTTTACTCACAATGAATTCACGGATCTCGTAGACTGCCCACCCTCCATCGCGAAGACGACTAGCTATTGCGCGACATCGCAAATGCTCCGGAAAGAACTACCCTGTCGTTAGACGCCAAATTGAAGCTACGAAGCAGTTGAATTACAGTGAGAATCTCGACTATAGTTATCGGAATCATTCCTGTCAGCCGTAAGTCGATGTGATGCCAGGTGCTACGGCTCGTGTGGGGGTTGTTCCGAGGGGCTGTAGCGTCATCCGGTAGTGGGCCACCTTGTAACAGTGACCATGCGAGCTTCCTCCCATCTGACCACTCGTAACTGTACTTGCCTACTTCGCCAGCAGGTCGTAGTCCTAAACGACGGCCGTGAGGTAGGATCGGAAGAGGCGTTTGATCCTGCAAAGCCAACAGGAGCGAGCCGGAACCGCGCAATGTCAGGGTGTCCGGTGGCTGAGGTTGTCGGCGGCGGGATCTACTGAGAGAGGACACAGCGGGATTGGCGACTGGCGCAGGACCCGTGTTTAGCGGTGCTGCTGGGACGGCAGAGCGCGGACCGTGCTGAGAACCACCGAGGTTTGGCGGGGCAGGCTGAGGATTACACGGCTGCGACGCCGTTACCTCATCCTCTGGAAATCACAGTTTGAAACAAGAACCCTCTGTTCACTTGATGCAGACTACGCATGTTGAAATTTAGAGGATTGGCAATGGATCTTTGATTAACTTTGATTAGGTCTGCCTCTAGTCGTCCAAAGATGTTGCGGCTTCACATCCACAGCACTCAAACAGTAAATATAAAGATATAGTACGCAGCCACGAATGACAGGAGCGTTAAAAGACCTTTCTTCATGCGTGATGTAGCATTCCTTGAATGTAAATTATGCGGCAAAATCCACCGGCGGTAAGACGAGGTCGCGTGCCCCGTCGTCATATTGGTTTCGACAAGCTCAAGGGTCGCGACCACCAAACTTGTTGCGGTAGTCGCTCATAGCAGTAACGATCAGTGCAAGAGAAGGCTTGTCCTCTGCATCCAAGTTTTTGAAGTCCATCTGCTCCTCCGCTGGTACTGTGATCCCGTGTGTTCGAGCATATGTGGCCGCCTGACTCAATTGCACGTTGCGGTCGCCAGTGACATTACGAATATGCTCAATGACCCTAGTCAACATCTGTGCCCCGCGGCCTGTGGGAGGCCGAACGACTCCATCACCCATGTGAAAGAGAAAGTAGTCGTGTAGATTGTTGTTGGGTGCCTTGAGACCGCTTTCGGTGCTGTTGCTCTGGAGGGATGCGGTGGGCCGGAGACCTGCGTGCTTCTTCGCGAAAGCATCCATAGAGGCAAACTGGTAGGCGATCTTTGAACGAGAGACAATGGCTTCAGTTTGTACATCATGGGCATAATTCTTAGAACCCAAAATGTCAGTGGCTGTTCGCGAAAAGAATCTACGAAGCGAATTTACTCACGATGTAACGCGCTATCATCATTGGTGACCAATGCTTGCTTGCGCGAAAACACATCTCACGATTAATGGTGCAAGTGTTCGGGAAGTACTATCCCCATGTTAGCTTGACATTTCACGTTGTAAGGTGGTTGGCAGCTTACCGCGAAGTTCTCTTCGATAGAAGTCTCGAATGGACAGCAACGCGGATCAATCGATTCCGGCGTGCGGAAGTTAGTCATCTCGTTTCCGTGTGCCGAGAAGGCAGTCGATGGTAAGCGCGACAAAGGCTTGTTCTCTATCTCCGCCCAGGTTCGTATCCGCTGAGCAGACCAGGCTCTGCTCTGACTGCCAGTAGGCAGAGCACCACCAGGCAACTTCATTGGGGGGTGAACACTGTGCGATTGAAGTAGCCGTCCGACGGTAGACAGAGCAGCTTGATCGGGGAGAAAGGCGACGGCCCCAGTGGGATCGGAGTTGAGAGGAAAGACATGAGGGGTGGCTGGAGCAGCAACAGCGGGAACTATCACAGGGTAGCCAGTCGTACGTTGAGTAAGGACGTTCGTCGAAGCTGAAGCTGCGATTTTGCTAGAGGCTGCTCGTTGAGGGTTCTGGCGCAACAACTGACGGGTCCATAAATCTCTGGTTGCTCTCCAAGTTCTCTTCGGGCTCCGTCCGTTAGAAGACGCATCACTCTCATCCCCTGACTGATTGCCATGAAGGGTGTCAGTATCCCTTAGACGTTTTCGAGACGATATTTTGGTCACATCCAATAAGACCTCTTGACTCATCGGTGGATCAAGGGCTTCCGAGAGGGAAATACTCTTTCCAAAGCTGTCTTTGCCAGGAGGTTGAAGCAAAACATCCTGCGAGCTGATCTCAAGCGGATGCAGCTCAGGACTCCCACCGATCATCCTGCAGAAATTTGCTTCTGTCTCAGACTTCTCGTGTTCAATGGCTTGTGCTTGGATGGCATCTGCAAAGGAGGGGCCAACGAGCAAGCTATCATCGGTCTGCGTCTTGAAGGCGGCGCGCACGCTCTCGGGAGCCATATTGAGGAATCGACCCGGTGCCAGTTGAAAGAAGTAGACCCATTCATCTGCCAACCAGCCGTTCGGTAGCCAATAGCGGTGGCCTGCTGCTCCTTCGATAGAAGTCTCCGGATAGGACCATTCCGCTGAGCTGTAATCCCAAATTTTTCGCAGGAGTGGTTGAAGAGTAGTGCTAGTCATGCACAATCCATCATACTGAAGAGAGGCTTGAGACAAGATCGGCATTTTTGAGATGCTAGTAGCTGCAGAAATTGAGATGTCCACTGCGTTATCTGGGGACGCGAAAGCAGCCTCCGGGTTGTACTGTGATGTCGCTGATCTCAACGCACTCGGCGGTTCGTCCCGTGTGCGACTGCCTTTGCCAAACATCAGCTTTGCTCGAGCTACAGATTTCATTTGTTCCTTGATAGAGCTTACTGAATATAACGTATATCTCTGGGGACCTGTCAGAGTTCTCGGGGAAGTTCAGCGGTACCATTGTAGCAACTACAGTGAATTGCACCTTGCGGGACGAGAAGATCCCAGCATTTGCGCGTACAAAGTAGGTTATGATAGAGTTTAGTGTGAAGACTCAGATAGGTGGAATAGGTGGGCGAGGAATTGTATAGGTGAGAAAGCGCGCAGTGAATTCCAGTGAGAGTCGCTAGTCTCCCCAAAACGACTTAAGCCGTGAAAGTTATTATCTGTGACATCACAGGTTGCGGACTGAAACCCAGCCATGATTGGCACCCCTATAAACTAAGAGTACAGGTCAAATATGTACATAACAAAAACTCAATATATCAAAACCTTCTGGAAAGCTTTCCCAGAGACAAGGTACGCCCAAAGTATTAATGCATCCATGCTGATGTTTTACTTACTATTGTCAAGAGGTACGCCCACGCGGTCCTTACATTCTTTCACAAGCTTTGTGAGTGTACACGGGACGTTGACGTAAAGATGTCGAGGATTACCATACACTTAATGTTTGGAGCTTTCGTTGGGCAATTGAAGATCACCCATAACTGCTGATGCGCCTTCATACCTGCCAGATGGTGTCATGCGTCGTGGGCCTATACAGACACTGCTACACGTTTACCCTTTCCTTCACGTGAACACAACGCCAAGTTCTAGCTGTATGAGGTCGTACATATATCTACACAATTCTCCTTGCTTCATGTTTTGACGCTGTTCCCAGACGTTTTTCTACTTCTAACCAAATACTTACCGCCGAGAGGTTTTACCCCTGCATCACCTCCTTCAAAGGCAAAAATCAAGCAACAGTGACACAGCATGGTCAGATTACAAAGTTCTACCAGCCCCGGTAACAATTTTGGATTCACAATTCTACACATGAGCTAATATCTTTGTCCAAACCAGAGAGCATTTAAGCTACGTTGAGATCACCGTAGCATGAGCCTACTTTCCAATCTACTCAGAGCACGAGTATCGTCTTTTCAAAAATCATCGACGACTTTATCGCTGTGGTCTGGGATGGAGGCCTTCTGCACACGTAAAAGAACTCATACAAGCGCCCCTCAGCAATCAGAGTATTGAGCACATGACCACCGAGAAGAAAGACACATTCGTTCCTTCCCCGAGCTCTCGCACCACACATATACGGGGACAAAAGAATCGGCGCTATATGTTCATTGCCGCTTTCAGATTGTTTCTTCGTTAGGTAACACTTGACCCTTACATCAATATAAAAGGTCTAACAGCCGTTGCGAGCAAATGCTCGGCCACTGGGGCTCTTTGGACCGGGTCGCAAAGAAAAGCAGGGAGAAGTGGAAAAAAGATATTTCAGGATCTTTGGAGATGCCCTCGGTGTTGGAAGCATATGAGCAAAGCCTTGCGCGCATTATGGAGGTGCCTCCCAAGCGCAAGCGTGACGATGGAAATGTAAACACCATTCTCCTGCATTCGTGGCGTCTTCAGGTAAGGTGAACTAAGCGTGCGAAGGTTTTGGTCGTGAATATAGAGCGACGAAACGCGCGCTCAGAGATTGGACCTTGATGTATTCTCATTAGCGTGCTCTGCGTCCTTGACATGGCTGTTTGCTAAATATACCTTCTTGTCCAGAATCGAAACTGGTTGATCTAAGTGGCAAGCCATTGTATGAATACTAAAAATGAAATTACGTAGAAGAAGTCGGACGTCGGTATATATGCCTTAGGGTCATTTTCTCAACAGTATCGAGTGAGATTTTATGCGTGACTTTCCCGAGTCTCCCCAGTGCCACTTGAACAATGCGATTAAAATCACACGCCGGCGGTTATCGTGTGACATTAAGTTGATTGCTTCCGATCTGGTCTGCATCGCTGCACATGCGACTAGATTGCTCCTCTACCTTTATTCCTTGAGTTTGCTCTCCTGCGCGCTTCATTAACTTGCCTTATGCTTCTGCGTACAACTGCAATAATCCTTCCAACCAGCAAACGGATAGTGGGGCGCTACAAAATCTTTGTGACTTTTTATTCACGGACTAGGGCTTCGGACTCAACTTGCTCAAAGCTGTACCACCGGAGGCTTAGAGTGCATTAACTTCCATTCGCAAACAAACCACATCGACACAACTCACCTCTACAGTCGATTTTGTCCCAAAATTATCTTGGAACACGGACGCCATATGATTCCCGCTAATGATCGCCGCCGTGACAAACGCACAAGAGATCGTTTCAAAGTGCCCACCACTACTCCAACGAACAGCGACATACTCATTTCTTCTCTTCTCGGATGCGCTGACATTCATCTAGCCAATTCTATAGGTACTATGCCCTGGCTCGAGTCGAACTACGCATGTGTTCCCACCGCACCTTGGCGCCTACTCTCGTCCTTACGACCGCTTCTATCTTCGCCCTCGCTTAGGCTCTCCCCTCGCAGTCGTCTTTCATCTGAACAAAATACCTAAAAAGCCCGCGTCGCGTCGAATATATCTATACAAGTGCCGTGCTGGAACGATAGCACGGTGGAATGATGGAATACTTACACATTGTCATCGATACATCGCAAGGCAAGAGTAAGACCGAACGAGAGCGGAACTTCTTGCTGATTGCCTGCTGCACGCGGGTGAAAGGAAATATGATAGCTGACACGTCCCGTCCAGCGACGCAGGTAGGAATTGTGACGTCATTCGCGATACATCAGCTGAGCCATCTCCGCGATGGCAACCACATCGCTCCCTTTCCGCCTTCCGCTTTATACCGACACATCTGCACTACCCTAACAACAACAACTCAAATTGACTCGAGACACAGCCACTCAAATCCTTGCCATGGATCAATTCAAAGGTCTTTGTGGCCACAAAGTCAACGTCCTGGTGCACGCCAAGGGTAATGCAGCAATCAGGGGGACAAGAACAATCACCAATAATGGCAACATTATGAAGAGCCGAATGTCTGGCTATACATAACAGAGCTTGCACCGGATAGGTGGAGATCTCCCTATCCCTTGAACATCTGAAGCAAACACTATGGCCTCGAAACGATACTCGTCCATGATGCCTATCATGCACATGCGCAGGAAGCCTCTCGCTGAGAATTCTCCAATAGCATTGTACGCCGACTACGACCATCTGAGATCTCCATCAAACGCATGTCTCACAGGCTTAACCTTTCGGGCGCTGTACAGCTTATAAGAAGTGGTACGAGACGATTATTTGCATCCTTAGCCACGAGCTGACAGAGTCGCACCAAACCCATCTTTCGGCGACAATTATGGGTCCTCACGTTATGATTTCCTCTGAGGCTTTTGAGGCTTGGTTTTTTCAGGATTCAATCTACGCTGTTGCCTACAGCCTGCAGCGACATAAACGACAGCGACTGGAATGACCACAACAGATCTATAGTCACGCTTTCGAAGCAGGGCTAGTTCCTGGTTCTTAACAATACAAACCCGCAAAAGGCTACAGTCATTTTTGGCCACTGAGATACAATCCAACGGTCTATCTTGACATCTCAAAACCCATTTAAGGCCGAGAACAGATCCTCGGCACTATAACAGGTCGATCCATCCCTAAATATGTGCCAATGCAGTAATGCGACTTTTGCATTTCATTCCAAGGTGAAGCTTCGATGGTGGACAATGCCCCATTCCATCAAGACCGCTAGGTCAGAAGAGCTGCTCAAATGTTACCCTATCTTCGATTACCAAGAGCACTTAGCAAGTGCAATTAGCAAGGCTTCATCGCCCCAAGGCTTTTTCCTAAGAGTGGCTTGGCCCGGAAATGCGTCCACAGACCTATCTATCCCCAATACACATGATCCAAAAGTGAAACAGGCTATTCATCATCCTAATCGGGTTCATCGGGGTCACTGGCTATGATCACAACGTACTCAATGTTTGCAACGTGAGCCAAAATCAAGTGACCTTTTTCAAGCCACCTTGATACTTAATATCCGACAAACGGAAACATTGATATCATAATCCGAATCGGCCTAAGAGTCGAGAGCACTGAATGTCTACGAGTCTCAACGCTGGCTTGACTATGGGACATATATGTCGGTGCCTACATCACTAGGTGTCTCTGTCGACCTCTTTCTCCTGGAGGCTCCCAGTCGTGGGTGCGAATCACTAGATAAGGTCAAGCCTGATCTTTTCTTGCGACAAGGCCTAGCCCTTCCTCAAGCTCACTCTTGAGGGCCGCTTCAGTGATTCTATCCTCTTCTAAGGGCACCCTCGTACCTGGTTTAAAGCGACAAGAGGTTGCAAAAAGTCACATTGGCTAGTTGGTTTATGCACGAATGACGTAGCCCAGCAGCAACGACATGGGACAGTAAGGTGACCTATACTGATCCTGGCATTGCTCTGCCGCTCCAGGTGTTGATAGAGCCTGCCTCTATCTTTCCAACCCGCAAGCTCGATGGGCGGGATAAAGGGCCGTTGTGGCGTGCTAGCGAACAGTATCGGCCATCCCATATGCTTTATCATCCTAATGTTTATGTAATTAGTTCTGTTCTTGGTTGTCCACTGCGTTGTATATAATGCATTGAGGTGTCGCTCGCAGTTTTCCGATAGAGCGCATGTCTCTGGGTGGCTGGGTCCGCGGGGGAGTCATAAGTGTGACGCAGATGCGGAACGCATCGCGAGAGCCGGATCTACTATCCCTGCTCTTCTCAGAGTCGTTCTCTCAGAAACACATGTCTCGCCACGCTTCGTCGGGTGAGGGTGCTTGTGGGCTAGTCAAGGGAGCCTGCAGCTGGCTAACCAAACTTGTGGCAAACTCAGATTCTGCAACCACCCTAGCAATATGCGAAGGGTGCACCGAGTTACAAAAGACAGCCATTACGACTGGAAGGGGGCAAGTCTGCATATCGTCATGCTCTAGGACAGTATCTGCAGGACCGTAAGAGCAGGGCGTGAGAGGAGCAACGAATGAATCATGGCCGGCGGCTTGCAGTTCGCTTCACGACAAACAAGAGCAGGGGGGACCTGCGACCAACAGTCCCTCTTTTTCGTCTACACGTATCGCATTCAAAGCAGTCGCCCGTTGCTCGCTTGCTTTCGAGAAAATGACAGGTGTGTCAAGGGACTGGCGGTTAAGCGGGAGCTCCGACATCGACGCTGTGCCGGTGCTGTGCTTATAACGCCATTTCCTCAGGCAGTGTATGACTTTTGCTCAGTCACCTTTCCTGCTAGTTTAAGCCTCTTTCAAAAATGCCGAGCTTTGGTGCGATTCACAGGTAGATCAGTATACTCGCCTTGTACGGCGCATCACGACGCCGGTGGCAGCGAAGCAGGACCTACAATGATACGCATGTAGGAGGTCATACGCTGTTCAGCATCAACGAGCTAAACCAGCAATGATCGATGTGCACATCTCAACTCAAGCGCACGGAATCCGAGACAGTCGACGATTAGACCAAGAAGCTCAGCCAACTCCGTCGCAAGCGAGAGTAGCACCTTGTAGCACAGAGCACACCGGTGGAAGCTTTTGCAGCTGTTTAGATGATCCATCTATACTTGCGGACGGTAAATCACAGCAGATAGTCTCGATCCCGATAACATTACAAGGATAGACGGCATTGACGATGCAAATGCTGAAGAGCAACGCATATCGTTCTCTTACACACCATAACACACAGGGTTGTCCCTACTCAGCAGAATAACCAATTCTATCAATGAATGGCACAGTATAAAACAGAACCCTCATCAATCAAAGCAGAAAGAAGATGCCGATTAGCACAAAGGTGTCACATGATGGGAAGGGGACATCACGCGGTATGGCATGCTACATGCCGTGTACGGGGCATGACAGCATCTTGTGAAAAATACGGCATCAGCCTTAAATTTGTGCTACCACAATACAGTCAGCGGTAGTGGATAGATGAGTTTTAGCAGTTATGTGGCACGAGTCGCGATGACTGGCGAAACGAGAAAGTAGCCTTGAATTGGAAAGGATCAATGGGGAAAAGAGACAAATCCTATAAGACGTAGACATGGTCTGCTTTTTATCGCGCGTATATGCTACATCTGGCGTCTTGTAGCTACTCATATCTTCTTACTTCGTCTTACATATGTGGTCGACGTCCCGTTCGTCACGCAGCCAACGCTCGTCTTCGATTACTGCGAATCGCATCCTTCCCTCATGTGAGTACCGCCACGATGCAGGAAGCAGTTCGGCATACCGGAAACCGACATGCACAAGCCCACTACTAAAAACTCAACATTGTACACCAACAAAACCTCACCCACAAACCTCCAGCTTCTACCTCGAGGCGCTGTAAACCTACAACCAACACATATGATCCTTCACAACGCAACAACGCCACCATATCTGGAAACTTCGAGCGTACCATAATCCCACTTTTCTTTGGTACCGCTTGGAACAAACGCGCAAAGTCAACGTATACACAGTTCACTGGACCAAGCAACCACGCCCACATTCGTCTCTCACGACTCCACAATCTTTAAGCCTGCGACAAAAATGATTTTCCAATATTTTGTTTTATTTCAGCTCACTGCGTTCGTCGCCAAAGCTGCACCCACGGACCCGACAAAAGTCACCGTGATGGCGAACCCAACCACCACCGCCGTCGCGACCCTGTCCGCTCGACAGTGGGACAATACTCCCTCTGCACCAGTATGGACAGAACCAGTCTGGACGCCCCCTTCGGCGGTTCCAACACCATGGGCCCCATCCACAGCACCCACTTCTACCCCAGACCCACACCGCTCGCACACAAATCCCGAAACCGATAAATCGATCCGCATAACTACCGGCACCATCGTCGGGTTCATCTTCGGCAGCATGCTTCTGTTCGGTCTCATCGGCGTCGTGGTCTTGTGCTGCAAGCGGCGTTCTCGTTCGCGTCGTGGAAAAAGTGGTATGGACAAGGGACTTGGTGATGTTGAGATGACGGCTGGTTTTGCGGGTGATGCTGCTGAGAAGGGGAAGACGGATTCGCTCGTGGCTACAGAGTTGTCAAAGGATGGGCTGGGTGGTGGTGTGAGTGGTGTGAGTGGTGTGAGGGGGTTGCAGGAGCCGGCGCCGATATACAAGGGTGGGGTGAAGGAGCAGCGGATTCATTGACCACCTGGGGAGGTTGGGTAAGATGTGGAGTGGATGCGGAAAAGTGGGTATCGGGATGTGTGAGAGATACTTTGTCTTTGTTGTCCTGTTGCTTCTACCCTTGTATTCCTAGGTAGTAAAAGTGTCTACAAGTATCTGATTGAACAGCGCTCACCTCTTTATTGGTCATATCAAACCCTTGAAAGTAGTGGATTGTAGTGAAACGATTGCCATGAGATGAAGGGTTGTTGAGAGATGATTATAAACTTGATAGATCCTTGTGAAATCGACATCGTCATTCGTGCCCTGGGTATAAGCCTCCTGCGCCAGATTACCAAACTCCCTCCATATTTGTCAAGCTGGCATATCCAATGTTTCTACCCCCCATAAAAAGCGTCTCTGAACTATCCTTCGCTTGATCAGCCTGGACGAGCATCAAGATTTCGGCTTGGCTTTATCGTCCTTGGGATCGTCCTTCAGGTCGTCTTTCTCCACCATCACAAAATCATCCTCGTCAGCTTCGGCGGTCTTCTGTTTCTTCGGCGACGGCTGTTCAGCCTCGTCTTCGTCTTTCGGGTCGGCGGTCGGAGCATCTGGCAGCTGGGAGGCAAGCTCGGAAAGCTCGGTAGCGTGCTCTTTCTGAGCCTCGGTTTCGGGTACGGGCGGAAAGTAGTCCCTTTTGTGCGTCAGCCCTGAGCATGAAACCAAAAGCTCCCAAACTACTTACGGAACCTGCTCGAAATAGGCATCTTCATCTTTTTGCAGAAAGTTGCAAAATATGACGCGATCAAGCTTCTCTGCATTGCCTTCCTCTACCAAAAACTTGCGGACCGTCTCGAGCGCGACATAGCTAGCTTCATGGCTCGGGTAGCCGTAGACACCTGTGCTAAGGGCGGAAAAGGCAATACTTCTACACTCATTCTCCGCAGCCAGCTCCAAACTCTTCCGGTAGCAGCCTGATAACAGTTCTGCTGATCGGGCTGCTCCCTCCTTCCAGTATATAGGGCCGACGGCGTGTATGACCTTTTTGCTTGGAAGCTCATAGGCCTTTGTGATTTTTGCGCTGCCTGTCTCGCATCCATCCAGCGTTTCGCATTCTTCGATTAATTCGGGTCCGGCAGCGCGGTGGATCGCTCCGTCGACGCCGCCGCCACCTAGTAGTGATGTATTCGCCGCGTTGACGATTGCGTCGATAGCGAGAGTCGTAATATCTTGTCGAATGATGCTGATCTTGTCGTTGAGCGCGGCAGAGGGTTCGAAACTGGACTGTTCTTCTTTGGGTACTATCTTCTTAAGCTTGTAGAGCAGCGAAAGGGTGGGGATCTCTTCAAGCGACGTTGTAGTGGTCATTTTAGGAGATGCGTAAGATGCCAGGGGCTTTGCGAGATAATATGCGCTAGTCATGGGACGGAATAAGACTCTCGTGGTGAGTCTGAGCAGCATATAGGAGAGGTTGAGGATAAGCTGAGTACCAAGCAGAGCTCTATGTGGGCTGGAGCTCGGACCCGCTTTCACCCACAGCTACCCCGCCACGGTCCCACCTGCCAAGCAATCGTCATTATTTTACATCAGCCGCTTCTTCAGCACCTCACTGTAGTCGCCAGCTCTCTCAAACGATGTCTGACCGTCCTCTAGGCTTCGCACTTGACGGTAACAATCGAGCATGCCCGCGTTATGTAACTCCATGGTCAAGACTCGCTCGCATAAAGACTTTTCCTAGTCTATCCTGCACTGTCGTATACCAACACCTTGATGGGGCCCGAAAAAAATACATCTTTGATACAGAAATGCTGCCGGACTGCCCCCTATTCTACTTCCATATAACGACGCGAAATCTTGGGCCATGGGTTGTAATATTCCCGCCCGTATGTGTTGCCTCTCTCACACTCGCCTTGGCATCTGTAGCAGCTTTGAAGCTGCGCTCCGCAGGCGAGGAGCTGAGTAAGAATCATTCCTCTTTCCTCCCAGGGCGTACTCTAGGAATACAGAGCCATGCTCCACTATCTCTTGCAGTATGAAGCAAACACTATTGCCTATAACTGCCCCTCACAAGATGTTATGGTTTGACACGCTTGATGATCCTCTTGAAGTATGCTTCTAGATCGGCCGGAAACGGATGGATAGAAGCCGACAATGTCACAAAATCCTCGTTGCAAGTAACCGCTTGGACAAGCTTACGGATTATCAAGAAACCCCAAAGCTAGACTCCTTGCGCAGGTCTCGCAATTTCCGAAGAGGTCCGTTCACATCTGGCGTCTTGAGCTAGTCGCCGTTGGTATTTAGACTTCTTGTACAAATTCTCGACAACGTGCTGCTCCATACTTGTCTTGGTAAGATTGCAGATGCCAAAACTGTAGATGCGCATATCTTGGCATCTTTTGAAGAGGACAGGAAACGTATAACCTCAATAAATTCCTGTTCGGCTCCATTGTACTCTTCGAGTCCATCAAAGAAGGAGCAAAACTTGACGCCCATTTCGACTTGGAGCTTGATCTGCTTAAAGACTGGCGCAGGCTCTTCGATTGTCCACTTTTCATAATTAGGACAGTCAGGGCATACAATCGGTATAAGCGTAGGTTTAGCTCTGAGTATCTGGCAAAGAATAGATTGAATCAAACCCGGCATCAAATATGCGTACCTGCGCCAGATGATGTCAGCGAAACCAAAAAGAGTTAAGCTTCCTCGGAACTCTTGGCGGACCGACCCATCAAAGCAGGCACGATGAGTAGGCTAGGCTAGAGCTTTCGGGCCGCAGTACCACCGCCGTCATTCGCAGCACACTCGAGTAGTAGCACATCAATACCCATCTCTCGGCGCCAACACCACATTGCGCATCCCTTGATGAATCAACCGGAACAGCGCAGAGGAATTCGAGAGGCTTCGATGCAACGGACTGCGCAGCGGATACCTGAGTGCGACCCGAGATGGCCCCGCTTTGCTTGCGCAGTTGGCAAAGGATCCCAGGACATGCTTGCCAGAGAGTGTCCCCATGTGAAGAAACGACATTGGATGTGCTTCGGTCTCCCCAGATATCCGAAATCGGGCAGCCTTAGCTTCTAGAATTCGACTAGAAGGCGTTCTCACAGAACGTAACCGCGCATCGGAGTTTTGCAATTTCCGAATGTAGACTTGGGGCTGAAACAGGTGATGGGCCGCTTAGGTACCGTAGCTACCAGTCAGTAGCGCGTCGAAGCTAGGGTGCGAGAATTTAGGGTAAGAGACATGCGTCGCGATCATTCGCTGCAAGAGCCCCTGGCAGCAGCATCGCGGCTGATGCTGCAATACTGGGTCAGTGGTGAGTGCTTGATTGCAATAACCGTTTCTTGGCACCATTGCCGCATCAAGCTTTACTTGCGAGAACACTTCAGCTTCATTGTTTTACACGCGGCTGTATCCCAGTCGGCTGATAATATAGTTCTGACGGACAAGGAACTGCTGAATGTGAATAGCCTTTCTAATTAACCGTAGGACAATGCTCTGCGGTGCTTATTTGATAAAAAAGGCTCACCATGGACAGTATATAGCTACCAGCATCGCCACAACAGACTTGTATCAATAAGCCCGCAGCAGACTCCATTCAGCCTTTTTTTTACACGTTCACTTGAATCAATTCATTCGCCATGAGTTCCTCCACTCTCTCCTTCCGAGCCGGAAACCGCTCTTTGCTCATTTTGCTATCCTCTTGTCTTACGACTCTTGTCTCCGCAGCTGCCGTCCCCGACTCCGTCGATGTCGCCGTCATTGGAGCCGGGCTGTCAGGTCTCACTGCAGCGCGCGATCTCCTCAAGGGTGGAAAGTCCGTCATTGTGTTGGAAGGAAGGGATCGTGTAGGAGGAAAGGTCTACAACTATCCTTTGAAGAATGGCGCTGCTACGGAAGTAGGTGCTGAATTCGTCGGCCCAACACAGGACAAGATACTGGAAATGATCGCCGAACTAGGATTGGAAACATTTGATACATACATCGATGGCAAGACTGTGCTGTACCGCAACAGCACAAGAACGCCATACACCCCTGATCCAGCGCTCGGCGGTGCGCCTCCGGCTGAACAGGCCGCACTTGTGCAAGTCGGTACCACGCGAGCACAGCTGAACAAGTGGGCAGCTGAACTTGATACAAGCGCCCCTTGGTCGCATCCCAGAGCGGCGGAATGGGATAGCATCACGGTCGACCAATACCTGAAACAGCAAAACCTCCTACCCGACGCTTTGTTCCCGTTGGTCACCTTTACCAAGTCTGTCTACGCTTCCAAGCCAGACGAGTTGTCACTCTTGTATTTCCTCGCATACACCGCAGCTGCCGGAAATGAGACGAATGTCGGAACCCTGGACAGACTGCTCGCGACCACGAATGGTGCGCAGGAGAAGCGAGTCGTAGGAGGGACCGGTCTCATCCCACAACGTCTGGCCGAGAAGCTAGGCGCTGACCATATCGCATTCAATGCAGCCGTTTCCTGCGTGACCAAGACGTCCACAGGTTACGAGATCAAGTCCCGTGCTGGCAACGTTCACGCGAAAGAGGTCGTTCTCGCCATGGCACCCCCGCTTCTACACCAGATCAAGTTCAAGCCTGAGCTTCCCTCTAGCCGCCAACAATTGAACCGTCACATGAAGATGCCTTCGATTGGCAAGGGCGTGCCCATCTACAAGACTCCCTTTTGGCGCAAGGACGGCTTGAGTGGCCAGGTCCTCTCCGACGCAAACCCTGTCAGAACCACCTTTGACAGCACACCTGAGGACAAGGAGTTTGGTGCTATCCTCGGTTTTATTCTTGCCGATGAGATGCGCGCTCTTGACAAGCTTAGTCCAGAGGAATGCAAGAAACAGCTCTTGGCAACTTATGTCAAGTACTTTGGCGACCAAGCGGCTGACGTGGAGGAATTCGTGCTACAACGCTGGGACTTGGAGGAGTTCTCTATGGGTGGACCTGTGGCTGTCGCTCCTCCCAATGTGCTTTCCAAGTATGGAAGCGCGCTGAGGGAGAGTGTTGGCGGCCTTCACTTTGCTGGCACGGAAACAAGCGAATTCTGGACTGGTTACATGGACGGTGCTGTGCGTAGTGGAGAGCGCGTTGCCAAGGAGATCTTGGGAGCTTAGGATAATGGCTTCAGTGAAGACTTGGGGCATGGGGGATCGAGAGAAATGCGAGGTCGCAGTGGTCTGGGCTGGAAGTGAGGCCAGCTTGATGGTGATTGGATGGTAATACGGAGGCGTCGTCCGATTGAGTACTAGTATTAAATTCTTGCTTTTTAGTCAATTCAATATCCACATGCTGCAGCAACGTACCCTTTCAGGCACCAAAATTTGAACGACTGGCAGGGAAGTGAGGAGAAAGACCATGATGATCCTGTTCCTAGCTATGGCTTGACGCCGTGAGCTGTTATTGGCCGGCATATGAGTGATCTACAGATCCGTCGAATGTATTTCGCGTAGCTGAGCAACTAGCGGAGTGGCCCGACGCCAGATCGACACATTTTACAAGTGCCTCGGTCCCGCTGTAAGCTGTTGATCAGATATATCAAGCTGGAAACCAATGTTTCCTTTGCCAACCCTGCATTACACCTGCTTCTCACCACCCCTCATCCAGACGTTCGACCTGAACCGACTATACTCACACCTCACCTCCACAACCCCAACATGCACTTCCCAATCTCACTCTTGCTCCTCCCGGCCATCGCGCTCGCCTCGCCGATCGCAGAAATCCTGCCCACAGCCGCCGACGTAACGCAATCCGTGCGCAACATCGACGCTGCCGTGCGTGAACTTGATGCCACGGTGCAAGCCTTCAACGGCGGAAATTTCGAGACCAGCATTGTGGAGGGGAAGCAAGTCCTAGCTGGCGTTGCAAAGATCCACAAAGTAAACCGCGAGGGGTTCAGACGCGCGACGCTCGCGCTGCCGCCATTCAGCGTGGCGGATACCGTGACATTTATTGATACCGTCGTTGATACTGGTATGCACACTTCCTTTGCAGAGTAAGCGGCGAGAACAGGAAGCTAACAAGCTGTGTAGTGAACATCAGCATACCAACAGCGACCCAGCACCTCCGCGAGAAAGAACCAGTCTTCAAGGCAAACGGCTTCTCACCCATCGTCATTGCCAGCCTCGCGCTATTGGAATTCGATCACGACACGTTTAGTGCGGCGGCGGCCAAAAACTTCAATCTCGCTACTGAGAAGGGGAAGTTGGCTGAGGGCGTGGGTGCGGCGGCGAATATTCATAATGTTATTGCTGAGACGTTGATTTTCTATACAGTGGGGGCTGTTGCGTAGTGGAGGTGTAGTGAGTTTCGTACCACTTCTAGAAATGCCTTCTTTGCTGTCTATTCTTCTAGTCCTGAACTCTATACAGCATTTTCATCATCAGCTTCCTGGCCGAATAATTTGTGAAGGGGTACTGGATTCCACGTTCGCATTGTTCATCGTGCCCTGCACTAAAGTGTTTGGTGCAATTGCACCTGAGCACAAAAAGGAAGCATGTCATTGATGAGGTCATTTCCCCGGAAGACGGCGCCTAGGCGCATCATCCGCAGTCTAGAATGCTGACTAGCTTGAGCCCAGGTCAGTGCCGTCCGATGCTGTCATTGCCCAACCCCAACTTTCCATTCTTGATCTTTAGATTTCCCTGCCCATATCATCCACATCACATATTGTCCCATCTCCTGCCTTCTCCAGCGTTTCTGCATATGGAAACTAACATTTTAATCATCTGATTCCACCAAATACAGACCACCTGTCCTCACAAACGTCCAGATCCCGCAGCGAAAATGGGTTGCGGAAGCAGTAAAGAGAAGAATGCCGGCGAGTCCACGGGAATGGCGCGGCCCACAGAGTCACGTGCACCACAGCATGATACAAGTATCCCCGTCACAGGAGAAGGCGCAACCGTAAAAGCGCGACGATCCCCCAATAATCCCATCGTCTACTTTGACATTGCCATTGGAGGCCAGCCCGTCGGACGCGTGCAGATGGAACTATTCCTCGACGTTGTCCCTGCGACGAGTGAGAACTTCAGGCAGTTTTGCACGGGCGAGTTTAGGGGCGGCGGATACAAGGGCAGCACGTTCCATCGCGTTGTAAGTCATCCTCACATGTAGTCGGCAGTTCAGTGCGGATCTAACCGCGACATAGATTCCTAATTTCATGATTCAAGGTGGCGATTTTTTGAATGGCGATGGAACGGGTAGCGCGAGTATCTTCGGGGACGACTCGTTTGACGACGAGAACTTTGCGCTCAAGCATACGCATCCGGGGCTCTTAAGCATGGCGAACTCGGGGTGAGTAGATTCATTGCCCCATCGGATGCCGGAGACGGAGGCTGACTGCGCATTTTAGCCCCAACACCAACGGATCGCAATTCTTCATCCTGACTGCTGCTACTCCCCATCTCGATGGTAAACACGTCGTCTTCGGCGAGGTCCTGGACGGCATGGATGTTATCCGCAAGATAGAATCCACAAGGACGGGACCTGGGGATAAGCCGCTGGCCGATGTGGTGGTTGCGGGTGCGGGGCAGCTTGCCGGCGCAAAACCGCTGCAGGAGTGAAGGCTGCGGCTATAGAGTAGGGCCGCGTCGCGGATGAGACAGGAGGTCTCAATAATAGCAGCATCGCAATGTAATTCGTAACATTTTCAGACGGGCGAAATTGATTCGATCCATGTTCGGATTGAAGAAAGTGCTTTTCGTCGGATTGTGAGAAAAGTGGTGGCTCCCATTTTCCAACAGATCGCTGCGTTCCTCTGCCCCACTTGTACCCACTAGCCTTCGCGCTTACCGCTTATCGCTCACCACCGTCTCCGTCATTCCTGCAGATCGTCCCATCTCCACCGCTGTCAACTCGGCGTGTTTTTCCACCGCGCGCACCTCTGTTTCATGCAGTTGCCTGCGCTGCACTCTAATTGCATTTCGACTGCCCCGCCGTAATGTGGATGGGCGTTAAGTTGTAGCTATCTACCTTCCACCGCATTCTTAGGAGAACCGCACTGTTGTCGCGAGTCCCAGAAGGGTTCGTAGACCCCAGCAGTGTACGCTACACTCCCGTCATTACATCAGTCCTGGCGTTGCGTAAGTAGGACGACCATCGCTGAGAAACTGGTAAGTACATTGGGTGGTGTCCTTATACCTCGCCAACGTGTACGTCCTCTCCGTTGCGACTACAATCATTGCCGTCTTCAACGCCACTCTTAATAATGAAGCGCAGACAAGAAAATTATGACGACAATCCTGGTTCAAGGGGCTGACAAAAAGCGGGTATTTATCTTGTATTTTTGGATCGTGTTCGAGAGCTTGCTGCAACGGCCGGTGGCCTTGCACAACTACGCAGCTCTAGTTCAGCGATCTGCGCTCAGCTGAAGCAATGCGCAAGGCCGCACCCTGGCTGGAAAAAAAAATGCATACTGCAATTGCAGTTGGCTTCTCGAGCTGATTCGATGGATCATTTTTAGGCCTCACGGGATCAACTAGCCACGTATACGGGGGCTTGATTGCGCTTGTGAATATGTGGTGCAGCGCTGAAGCCGCTGAGACATCATGTCAGCATGCAGGAGGCTTAGGTTTAGGCACGCCCAAATGGGAAAATACTGTGTAGAAATGCGATACCGTGCTTCGCCAACGAAGCACACGGTACGAAAGTGTTAGGTGTTAGGCCTCCAGGACGGAAGGATCAGGGAGGTTAAGATGAGGGATGTTCGGGCTCTACTGCCACGACCCAGGTCTTCTGAGAGCCGCATCAACACATCGAATTCTATCGACCGGCTGCGATCCATTGTAACTCACTGTTAGTGACTGCGCTTGACTATCAACATGGGTGCGCATTCGCGTATCTCGTCTCCGTCACCAGAAGCCAAGAGCGGCCATGAGCACAGCCAGTAAGTTTTCGGCGCATAGGAGGAAAGCTCAATCTGACGAAAGAAGTCATCATGAAAAAATCCAAGAGGATGCAGTTCCGTGGTTTCCCTCGCCGATGAAAGGATGGGACGACAACATGAAGTGTTTCTCGCCTCGCCATGAGGCGTCCACCATAGAGCTCTTCTTCGACCTTTGGTTTGTTGGTACGCTCAACGTTTTTATATCAAAAAAACCCCATTTTCGAATCTCAGCTAATAGGGTCCAGCAAATCTCGCTCTCTTCACCCAATATCATGCTATCACCAATCGATACTCTTTCTGGTCGTATATCGCCTTCTTCATCGTCCTTTGGTCTTCGTGGTTCCACATCGTATGCTTCGATGCAAGATTCACCTCGGACTCAGTGTGGGAGCGCGCATGCAAAGTCATTCAATTTTGCTCTTTCGCTGCTTTCGCTCTAGCTGGATACAAATTTATGCCACTCGCCCCGGATGCGGATACTGCTACCCCACATTGGGTAGGTTGTGACTCTAGCTTATCGAAGTGCTTCGCTCACCGCATCAGATCTATCGCGTACTCTGCTTCGCACTTATATTGAGCCGAGCCTGCCTTACGCTCCAATACCTCATGACAACCCTCATGTGCGCCTCACACAAACATCGTGGAGTACGGCTTACAACACCTCTGGCACTCAACACAGCTCTGTTTCTGCTCGTCACTGGTATTCTCGGAGGCTTGTTCGCAGCCTTCAGCGATGTGCGAAAAAACATGACTGGAGTTCTGATTGGGTTATATGTCGCGATTGTAGTTGAGTGGATGGGAACGCTGGCTATCTCCGTTATATGGAGGCAACTCAGCTTCAAGGCAACGCACATTGGGGAGCGACTGGGGCTCTTGGGGCTGATCATCATCGGCGAGGGAGTTATTGGAACAACCAAGACGATCGTGCGCACCATGGGCAAGAACGGGCCGACCTTGGTGCCAAGTGCGCAAGTATTCTGCATAGTGCTCATATTGGTATGCATCGCGTCTTTCTTCCAGTCCCCATTGCTAACTTTTCAATCAGGTATTCATGTGGATACTCTACTTCGACAAAGTACCCAAATATCGCTTCGGTCATGTAAAACAGCAGTTTTGGATGGCTTTGCACCTACCTTTCCATCTCGCCATACTCGGGGTTGTCGAAGGAGTCCAGCACCTTGCTCAATCGTGCTATCTCTTTTACTCAACAGGACAACTTGTATACAAGACCGCGATCATATGCGTGGTGAATCATCTCGATGGGCAGGTATTAGCGTCCGAACTCAAAAAAACAGTCGACTACTTTAGAATCTTTGAGTCACCTCGGGGCACACTTGCTCTGGACCTCGTCTGGGACACCATAGAGGTGCTGGGCAACGATCACGGTGTATGCTCGCCCGCAAACACCACCGACCTCAACAACTCGTTCTTAGGGGTACCAAATACGCAGAACTTTCGAGATTTCTTCATTCGTACCTCGGGCGCCATGTACCAGTCGTTCGAGATCGATATACCGAATGAAGGGGAAACGCGCGGCCTCAACGTCGCCGTGCGCTCTCTAGCAATCGTTTACACGTACTTCTGGTCCGCCATCATCTTGCTGCTCACCTGCTATACCATCACCTCGCTTCTTGCAGAGTCTGAAAACGGGCGCTGGCGCTCGCGTCGATACCTCAGTGTCGCCATCTTGTCTCGGGGCTTCATGATTGCGATCGCTGCCGTGCTTTTAGCTCTAGGACGGACAAGGTACTTATTCCTCGAGACATATGTTGCGAGCGCTTGGCTCTTGCCCACAGTTGTGCTGCAGTTGTGGGTTGTCTGTATTACGGATCGTGGATCCAGGGTTTGGCGGAATAGGAAAGGTGGGGGGCAGGGGTATGAGGGTATCGCGGAGCAAGGGCATGAATCTGGGGTCCAACATTCGCAGGAAAGGGGTACGAATGCTTATGGGTACCCGTCGCATGACTGGAGGCTGCCAAGCTGGTGATAGATGTGCGCACCGATGGAACCTGGTGTGAACAAGCGAAAAGACTTGCAGCATGACACCAGTGAACGTATCGACAGCTTGATTCAATGTCTTTCTCACAAGGCGTCCGTATCCAAGGCATAACCTACGTGTAAATCCTGCCCAACCATAATTCTCCACAGGTTGAGCGCGTTAGCACGCTTCCTGCCTTAACTCCTCGGCCAACATTCCGTACGTGCCCCAAAATCGACACGTCTCTCGGCCGACCGCCCGTCGAAACATGATCCGCCGAGCTCGGTAGCATCCCCGCTCTGGCCGGTACTACTATTGAGACCGAAAGGAAGCGCTAAGCAGCTGACAACCGCTTGGTTATGCGAGAAGGCGTGTAGCTAAGGACCGGAAGGCGCGATACCAAGCGCGCCGTCAATCGTGGCGCTGGGCTATACTTGGCGAACCCGAAAGCTGCACGTCTTGGTAGAGGAAGTGGGGTCATTGTTCACAATACGAGATCAGAGAAAGAAGTAGCGATATTGGAGTCAAAATGATATTGATTTTCACCGTGCAAGTACTCACGGTCTGGCATCAGACTTCCAAGGGCGACGAAAGAGCTATAACGAACCTTGCCAACTGGCCAAGGATTCCCGCTCCAACTCCGCCATTCATCTGTCTTACCTCTTGACGGCTTCTATTCTCTCAACGCTAAACTCCTTTTCCCGGACATCATCCAGACCTTTACTTCTCGCCACAACTTGCTCATCAGTCAAGATAGGCTGGCCGCGAAGTTGCGCCCAAACGGCCTTGTGCATAGGTCGCATAAACAGCGCGTCCATTTCTTCCAAACTGATACCCTTTGTCTCGGGCACGAAGAAGAAACTCCACACCCCCATCGCAACAAGGATAGATGCAAAGAAGAAGTATGCGCCGTAGCCTAGATCAGAAATCATGTACGGCGTACTGCGCGCAATGATGAAGGATCCCAGCCAAGTATCCGCCGTGGTCAGGGAAACGCACAGCATACGGATATCCAAGGGGAAGATCTCAGACGCGTAGGTCCAGGTGATACCCTGCCATGTGGCGCAGATGATGAACGCGTTCACATACACGCATACCATGGCGAGGTAGCCCCAGCCATCGCGTGAGATCTCACCTCGTGCTGCAGCGGCCGCAGGATCAGCCTGCATGACGTAGCCGCCAATGTACCACATGGGGATACATCCTAGCGCTGCACCCCAGATCAGACCTTTGCGGCGCCCGACCTTTTCGACGACGATGAAGGTAAAGGTGAACATGCCGAGCGTCTTTGCAATGCCGTAGAAACCCGTTGAGAAGAGCTTCAGTGAGGTACCAGAGATACCCAGGGTTTCGAAAATACGGGGTGCGTAGTATGTAATGATGTTGACCTAACCAGGTTAGCATTAAGTTACATAGATAATTGCTTTGGTATACGACTTACACCTGTGAACGACTGCAAGAACATGAGTGCGAGTCCAATCGCCATGCGGTTTCGCACACCCTTCTGGAAAAGCTTCATGAACTGCGCCTTCTTACTCTGGCGATTTGCACTGCGCTCTTCGACTTGGGCGCGGATTTCGCTCATCTCATGCTGGATGTACGCATGGTCTGCATCGAGACAACGGATCTTGCACAAGATGCGCTCGGCACCCTCAAAGTTGTCCTTTTTGGCGAGGTAACGGGGTGACTCGGGACACCATGCGACACCGAGGAGAAGTAGAAGACCGGGGATGAGTTGGATGGCGAGTGGCACGATCCATTGCGTCTGTGACTCTACGTCTATGGTTCGATCGGCTGCGTAGTTGATCCAGAAACCCAGCATGCCGCCACCTTGCGATGCGATTTCAAAGATTCCTACGAGACGACCGCGGATGGATGGGGGTGCTGTTTCAGAAATGTATACCGGTACTACCTGTGGAATGTTAGGAATTTGTTCAAAGTGGGAATTGGAGGAGGTTGTGGAGGACTTGCCATGGATGACGCGCCGATGCCTAGGCCAGCTACGGCTCGGCCGCCATAAATCATGTTCAGACTACCCCGAGAAGCGGTCATCAAAGTGCCACCGAGCAGGAAGACGGACGAAGCTATTATCATAGTCTTCTTTCGACCGATGCGTTCTGCGAATGGAAAAGCGAGAAGGGCACCAAAGAAACATCCTGCCTGGAATGTGGACACAATGTTTCCTTGAATCGTGTCACGGCTTTCTTTGGCAATATCATTCATGCCAAAGTCTCGGATGAACGAGTTGAGAGCCATGGTGCCGCCAATAACAGCAGTATCATAACCCACTTCACTCTCTTGTCAGTATCTTAGCTATCCCAACATTTTTCTCCACGGCGACTTACTAGCTAGCGCCGACATGGACGCGATGAGGGCGATGAGGTGGATCCGCCAATTGCGGACCTCTGGTGGGTCCAGAGTACCTGAGGCATGAGTGTTGAAGCAACCCATAAGTTGGCTGAAGCTGTTCTTGCAAAGTTTAAAGTTCAAAGAAGATAACGTAGACAATCTGGGCTATTAGCCTGAGGAACGTTGATCATCCCTTCAAAACGCAAGGACGCAGCGCGCTTTTATGCTCTCCGACCCTCGTCTCGAAGACCACGCGCCCTCCGCGATGATACCACGAGCGCCGCTAATGTCATACCCCGCGGGGTAAAATGCACCAGGTCAGAATATCGTGCCACCTTGCTCCCAACACCTGCTCTTCCAAGCCGTTGCGTGAACCATGGGAGCGAATCTGGGGAAGGGTCCGCTTGGCGGTTGGCAAGGTGAAGCCTTGCCGATGGTTGGCGTCTGGGGTTGAGATGCGTGATTCGTCGCAGTCTGCGAAGGTAGCATGGAAAGAGCTTGGCGGCAGAGCCCGTTTGGCGACGCCGGCGTGGTAAGACGACTGGATCGGCACTCGTTAGTGGCGTGCGCGGGGTAAAGCGGGTCGGTGGAACGTGGAGCGGGATGCCTTTTTCGACGACACCTTTTTTCTACCGCTGTGTCGAAACTTGCGCGCCAATTGTTTCACACACGATGACCTCAGCCGCGCGTGAGAGTAATGCGCACCTAAACATTGTGCGAAACCATTGAGATAGCCCAACAACACAGAATCCCCTCACATTCCAGCGCGCACAATCAACGCTAAACTCTCCCAGTCTTTGTCATCCGGGGTACCAAGCAAAATGCCAACTGCCCATGTGTCACGGGACAAAGGATTCCGCCCCCAGGATCCTCCAAGCGATAACACAGGCCGCCGCCAGTATGCGTCCTGCATAGGAGCCGCTCCAAGACGAAAACAAAGCGGGACGGCTAGTCGACAAGGAGCTTGGAACAGGCGGCAATGAGTCGTATTTTCCCCGGCAATGTCGGCCGTAAACGCGCTTTGAGGTCTTGTCCCCGTCTTGTTCTGCAGCACATCAGGCTTAGGTAAGGCGTGGTGCTTGGTCTGGTATATCAGCGCGGCCGGTAGGATGGAGGATCTGCTTTTTAATCGATGGTTGCGCTCGTGCTGGCTAGTAGCGTCGTAGTTTTTGGTCGCCAATTGGAGTCTGGTTTGCTCTTGGTATCTAATTGTGCAGAGTTACACGGTCGACTACTATTAGCCGATTGCCTCGAGTATCAATACTGCGTGACGCACACTTCTCAAGCTTTGTTTTCTGAGGCATTTATAGCGACAAGGACTGAGGTCTTCGCATGAGATTGGGACAGATTGCGGGCATGGAAAGAGATTTGGGTGCAAGCAGAACGGTGAGATAGGGGGACAGGCATAATTGCACGCACATCATCCAGCTTCCCCGAAAAATGCAATGTGAGATCCTAAATTCGGATTCTCATTTACCCCGCAGTAACTAAGAGAACTGATAACGCTAACAGCAGGTCAGCGTTATTTATTGACCAACTCGGGGCTTATCTTAGTGCCCATGCGAACAAGTACTGTGGATGAGACTTCACACGATGTCACGATTGACGCCAGAGGAAAGCTAGAGTGATTGGACACAGAGAACTTAGTGCCCTTTCGTTTTGACCTAGCGACATGCTTCTCGGCGCCGATTCACATAGCCTGGCAAGCAAGTTATCAAGTCATCTAGAGCGTAGGTCATCTGATGTATCATAGCTCTAGGACCAATCGTCCTCGTCTGGGAAATCAAGAAGAGGAAAACTTTGCCACCTTACAGCTGCATCAAGTGTTGTCCGATTGAGACTTGGCCGCATTCGACGCGCATGGCATGAGGCGCGCTTGTGAAGGCCAGAATTTGTTGTATTGGTGTACGGCCTCTGTTCTGCTTCAAGAGGATCGGGATAAGTCGCTCAACAATGACTTGGTCGTGAATTTGGGTGGGAGGAATATCTCCGGTATCTCCGTTGGGAGTAGAGCCAAGGTATCAACCGATCCGAGTGCGCCCACGTCTGCAGCTTGAGCAAAAGAGACTCGAGACAGCGAGATAAAGAGTAGGGATGACAGCGAGGATGATATGAAACTTGCATCCACTTGGACTTTGTTACAAATTTCATCGTCGGTGCTGCAAAGGACATTAGGTTGTCACTTTAGCGATTGCCTTCCCAGTGTCCCATACCTCCTTTCCTAGCACGATTCCCAATCCTGATCCAGCTCTATAGGAGTATTTAGTGTCATATCGTGATTTTGATGTAAAACTCCATCAAAAGTGTTCGGACTGGCGACGATCAACTCGCTAACGCTGCAGAGCTTCTCAACTCCGTCCCTAGTACCATGGTCGACACAGGGCTGCCACCTTGGCGTGTTCAACACCTTCGAATTCGGATTTGTCGCCAACTCTATCGATCTTTGACAAATTCCCTAATCCCGCTAATGCTGGCATCCTTCCACGTTTCGTACCAATAGTACGTACCATCTCAATACGCATGTAAGTTCATGATCATGTAGTCTAGAAAGTAGCTCCGGAAGTTTGGGAGTCATCCAGAATTCCGTCTTATTCCAGTCTCGCGTGTGCGCGCGATTTCAAAACACACAAAACCGTGACAATAACTAAAAGGTTCTCGGCTCGAATTCAAATGGATATGATTCCTACTCTGGCTTGATGGTAAATTCCTTTGATATTCGTGCTTAGTCTTGCAGATGGGCTTCGTGGTATCGGGAAACTAGCAAGACTATCGGCTATACAGGGCAATGCCTAAAACGCGGGCGCAATCTTGTGGGTGAGACCATTGCCTCTCGAACAGGTGCTTCACCTGGTGAGCTTGCTGATCCTGCCGTACTTCAACACTTTTCCTATGTAATTGCTGCTCTCAAACGGACATTTCTGTATATTTTGGCACTGCATGCCGGTCATTGCAATTTTGACGGGTCGACAGCTTATCTAGGCTTTTTCATGATATTTCACGTGCGTATTTCTCTGTGTAATTCTATGAGGGACAGTTATAGGCAATAATATTTGCTTCACGACGGGTTCGGTGGGCTTGTAGGTACTGTCGTAGCTAGTGTGTCGGTGATGATCATTGCATGGCCAGTTAACAACTCAAGGCCAATAGCTACGTCTTTCCACATTGCCTCGTGTGTGGGCCGGCCATGGAGGAGAACGAGGGTTGGAAGTGACGTATCGCCGTTACTCACGTAGTAGGTATACGTGTACCCTCGCGAAGTTTTCAGTCTTTTTTCTGGAGAGCGTCCATGTCGTCTGCGTCAATGCTTGTTTGGTTCTGTTGGAGTCGGCCGCGGCTTTCAGTCCTGTAGAGTTCAAAGCACTAGAGTCGGAGTCAAAATCGCTCCGTAGTTTGTAAGATGGGTATCGGCACTGGAATCTCAGTTTCCATTGCTGTTACATAAATTATGGAAAGGTCAAAATGACAGCTTGTATAACAGGACCGTTACTTTACGTACTTGGAATGGGCGGGGCAACACCATCAGGTGTACTTACTGCGAACAACTGATAGTATGCTGCACGCTATGTAAGTATGATAGTTGTTATATTATGTGTTCGCGACCGAGCTGATTAAATTCAACACATTGTCGCAGTCTTGTTCGCGAAGCGTGAGCGAGGCGTCTACGGTCGCGAATTCATCTTCTCCCATAGTAGCGGTGGACCCAGAACGCTAGAATTCTTGTGAAGAAGCATCAAAGATATCCACTTGCGGGATAAATCCGTCAAACAGAGTGCGCATGAATGCGTCAACGTCCATGTTATCGCCGAAAAGATCTGTTTGGTCGAACGCGTCAGACCAGATCGAAGCGTCAATGTGCACGTTGTTTGGAGGGTTAGAGTCTACCGCCCCGTTGCCTCCGAGTGCTGCACCGTCAACCGCAGTATGATTAGTAGTGGCATGACCATCGCTGAACGAGTCCACCACCCGTTCCTCCCGCGTCTCTAGACTCCTGACCCACCGCAACGTCGCTGTACCCAGATCTTCAAGGACGTCCCGAGCGCGTCTCGCACCAGTCCAATGCTCTCCCATGGAGCTCAGGATGCTTAAATTGATGTTCATGTCGCTCATCAAATCTTCGGTATCCGTATTCCGCGCAATGTCGGGTACCGATCGCGTGCAATACAGCATTGTAATTGTGCTTGAGACGATTCCATGCAGAGTAAGCCAGTCGTATACAAGCAGCTGTTGGCGGTTCAGCCTGCTAAAAAGCCGCAATATCTGACGCGCGGATGCGTGACAGGCTGTTAGTGATGCTCGTGAAGGCATGGGTATTGCGGGGCTGGGTCGGAGGAGTAACATTTTCATCGTGTGGTAGCGGACCTCACACAGCGTTTTCATGTAGGAGTCGTCGCAAACGTGTTGCGGGAGATCGGCATTCCAGTGATCCAAGCGATCGAGCATGTCAAGTTGCCATGCGGCCATATCGGAGATTGCTGGGTACGCGTAGGCTGGTGCGGAGTGCACGATGCTGTTTGCGACGTATTTGAACTCTGACGTGATCTTTGCTAACTTGAATAAGTGAATGGAGATGGAGATGCTCCTGGGCGGATTCGGGGTTGCGTTGGCTGCAGTGAAGGTTTCATCGTCGATGTCTTGCGGTAGCTATCGAAAGTCAATCAAATTTTCATCAATGATACAATCACAAACTCACCCTTAGCTCACAAGCTTCATCGCGCAGCCCAATCGGACGGCCCATGATGTTAGATATTGTCCGATCGAAGGTATACACTACCCAGAAGAGGCGCGTTCTCATCTCTTGTTCTAGCAGCGAGATACTAGTCCTAGCCGTGACATTCCTCTGCAGACCTAGATCTATAGCAGCAGCGATACATTGGTAGTTTAGATGCCATATACTAAGTCGCATGTGTGGATTGTGCAGAGTGAAGACAAGAAGCAAGAGCATGCACTGCAGCCCTGGTATCGAACCCTGTAGGTTCAACTGATTGAGATATTGCAATGCAGAGAGGCAGTATGACTCTCCGGAGAATTGGCGTTTGGATCGGTATGACAACACCGTTGCGGAAATTGCAAGAACCATGTATACTTGGAAGCAGACGTGTGGGTCTTCTTGGAGTAAGGCCGTGTTCGTTCCGCACTGCAAAGTCAACCGATCAAGCGCAGCTGAGAATGAAGGTTGATGAAGAATTGGCCACTGCGGGTTGATCGTGTCAAAGTATAACTCACTGAGCCGATTCACCAGTGCGCGCTTTGGCAAAGGCAACGAACCCTTGGTCGCGTCCACAAGCTCATTGATCAAGAATTGCCCCCCAGTTGTATCCAATCTTGGTTCGGATATGTCGTTCCTGTTTCTTTGCGGCGATTTAGCAAGCAGGAGTCGCGCGAGAAAATAGCCACTAGAAGGACCAATGTACTTTTGATCGGAGTTTGCACCGATTGATATCAGTCCGATTTCGTGGGCACGCTGATCGGAAGGGATCAGTGGGTTGAGTGGTGCAGGAGCAATCTCAGCCAGATCATCTCTGGCTTCCTGTTGATCGGCCCTGGACCCAGCCGTTTCTTGTGGGGGAGTTTCGCCAGCCAAATCGACATCTGGCAGTCTGTCACGAATGATAAACTCGAGCCACTCTAAGCGTCTGCGCAGACGTGCCATCTCACGTTCGGAAACCCGCTCACGAGGCGCCGGACGGAGCCTTATGCTATCGCCATCGACACAATCTGCGGATGCGCGCGTACAATTACCGCACACCGGATACTGTCCGTCGCACTTTGCAGGAGCTCTAGTTACCCACTCGTTTTACTCATCGATCCCCTCGACTTGCGGTAGGTAGCACTTACCCGAATTTTCCGTCGCTGGCAACGAGCACATGCAAGGCGAAGACGCGGATTCCGACTCATATTTCCAGCGTCGACTGTTGGGAGGATGCTATCACTTGCTAGGGCGTCGTGGATGGAAAGTGTGGTGAATTGCGGAGTTTCTCCGTCGCGCCCGCAGAATCGTGAGGCGGCGGAAATAGCCCGCTCCGAGGCGCTCTGTCAAGAGCTGTAAATAGGACGCCAACAAACATCAACTAGAGCAGTCGACGCTTGTAGGCTTGAGAATACAACCTCAGATCAACGTGATCAAAAGGAAGAGCTTACTATACTCAACGCTCCCCCAAACAATGGCCGAACCCTCCCCCTCCCTCAAACTCTACATTGCTGCCCCCGACGCCGAAACATTCGTCTACGAAGTCCTCGTCGCAAATAATGTGACTGCAGAAAATGCGCGCACCGTCGCACGCTGCTTGATTGCCGCTGACCTGCGTGGCGTCGACACTCACGGCATGAACCGCATCCCATCGTACCTAGAACGCCTGCGCCAAGGCGTCTTGGACGGCTCGGCAACGCCCGAGATCAAGCAGATCACGCCCGTGGTAACGCAGGTCGATGCGCGGAACGGGTGGGGCTTTGTTGCTGCCGATGTTGGCATGGCGGCTGCGGTGGAGGCGGCGAAGGTACGTTGCAGGTCATGTCACGTGTTGTTCATGTTAGGTTCCGACATGGACAGCGATGTGAAGAAAAGGGGAGGATTCAAGCTAAGCTAATACACAACAGATCTACGGCATAGGCCTAACGAGCATAAAGCACTCGAACCACTTTGGCATGAGCGCCTGGATTGTGCAAAAAGCCCTCGACGCCAACATGATGTCCCTCGTCTTCACGAACTCCAGCCCTGCGCTGCCGGCCTGGGGTTCCAAAGAGAAATTGCTCGGCGTCTCGCCCATTGCCTGCGGCGCCCCCGGCGCTGAAGGCGGCACCCCGTTTATCCTCGACATGGCGCCGTCTGTCGCTGCGCGAGGCAAGATCTACAAGGCGAAAAGACGCGGTGAGCGTATTCCGTCGGATTGGGCGTTGGATAAGCATGGAAACTCGACTACGGATCCCGCCGCCGCGCTGGACGGGGGCGTCATGCTGCCCATGGGCGGCCCCAAAGGGTCAGGTCTAGCCGTCATGATGGATGTATTTTCTGGGGTATTTTCCGGGTCTGCGTTTGCGGGCCATGTAACGGGTCCTTATGACCCATCAGCGCCCTCAGACGTGGGTCATTTCCTCGTGGCCATTAAACCGGATCTGTTCATGAGTTTGGACGAGTTTAGGCAGCGCATGCAGTATTTGTATGAGCGGGTGGTGGGCGCGGAGAAGGCGGCGGGGGTGGACAGGATTTATTTTCCGGGTGAGATTGAGCAGGTGGTGCAGAAAGAGAGGGAGGAGATGGGGATTCCGCTGGTGCAGGCGGAGGTTGATGCGTTGAATGAGGAGGCGGAGAAGGTGGGTGTGAAGCCGTTGAAGGTAAAGACATAGCATGCGGTGTATACATCATAATGTTGGGTCATGTTCGCATGATGATGGGTGTTGACTACCTTGATAACTCTGAAGCATCACGAGTTCGCTAGCTTACTCAATGCATCGCCGTCAACCCGTAAGCCGACCCATGTGTCCTTTCTCTTCGCACCAATGGCCTCACTCTCGTAAAAGTCCAAGCTAGGCTTGTTCCAATCCAGGCAGCTCCATTCGAGTCTTTTACCGCCGACCTTGAGCACTTGTTTAGCGACCTCCTTCAAGAGTCTCTTCCCATAACCCTTCTTCCTGTACTTTTCCCTGACGTACAGATCCTCGAGGTAAATGCCCGGTTCGCTAGTCCATGTACTGTAGCTGTAGAACCAGAGCGCCATGCCCGCTATGGTGCCATCGGGATCAGTGAGAAGGGTTGTACGAGCAAAGCCTTCAGAGAAGGTCGATGTAGACGGGTCGTAATGCGCTAGTGTGCGCGTAAGGGATTCTTCGGTCGCTTCGACCCCGGAACTGGACTTTTCGTAATCGGCCAATTCGCAAATGAGAGACAGGATGGTAGGCACGTCTGGATCAACTACGTCAGCTCAGTCAATCGACTGGAGTGGCTCCAAAGTACCTTCGCGACGTGCGTAGCGGACTGTTGCGCTGCTTGATGCCATTGTGTCGTGATAATTTATTCCAGTCTCCTGCGAATGTTTGAAAAGATAGGTGGGCGCCCCCCGCGTTCTGTTGATTGATATACGACACCTGGCGCGCCCTATGTCGCGTTGCGGGGTGCGACTAGTCCGAGCGAGAGACTGGTGTCCATGTATCGGCATTCGACCTGCCCCACCTAAGACACCTTCCGCTTCTGGGCTTGTGCAGCAGCAGCAACGGCACGCTTTCTCTTCCATTCATCCAGCTCTTTACGAATGGGATTGCTTTGGGGGAGGAACTCGGCAAAAAATGGAAAGCGCAGATATTCTCCTTCGGCATTGCGTGGCTGCACATGGGCAGATTTGTCCAAACTATGTTTCTTGGGCACTTTCGGAATGTGTCCCATGTCGTCAACGCCGGCGAACAGCGATTGGTCGGTGGGGGCTGTGTAGAGGGCGGGTTTGATGGTCTTGCTTGGCTCGCCCCAGGTGGCTTTCCACCGCTTGTGCTTGTGGTCATAGTCGAGCTTACAACACAACATCAGGACCTTTGTGTAAAGTCGTCGCATGAACTTGGGAGTAATGGCATGTGGGCGCTGCATGCCTGCGGGCTTATCTGCCCTGCTAGGTTTGTTCAAGGCGATAGCTTCGTCTACCGTGGTGGAGAAGATGTCATGTTCTGTAGCGGGCTCAGGACGTAGATCCAGGGCGCGTGCTCTGCGTTTGACCAGACCAATGTGCTGCTCTCCAACCATCATGGCATGCATCTTGTCCCATTCATCGTTGGGCAGAGGGGGTAGCATCCTCGTCATGGTTTCTGCATACCATCTCCCCACATTGTTCCGCGCCCTCTTTATCGGCATAGGCCGCTCCCACACGTTGTTGATGGGCGTCTTCATGACGGGGCCCTTTAGCTCTCGGTGGATGGAGATGCCTTTCTGGTGCTGAGACCGGAGGACGGCGCGCAATCGCGAGTAGCGGTCGGAGATGGAGATGGTGTAGTGCGTCTTGGAACTGGCTTTGGGGGCATCGAAGAATTGGAGGTAGCGCTTGTTGCTGTGATAGAGCTTCTGGAGCGGCGTCGGGCTATTGGTATTTGGGGATGGCGTTGCGCCGCCGTCCATGATGGGATCCGGCTTCAGCACATGTTCCAGCAGGGCATATTTCCGCCTGCCCATGCGCCCGTATGCAAAGAAGAGCACCTTTTGCAGACACGGTATCTCGCCCTGGTTGGCGCGGCGCAGGAAATTCAAGCCCTTCTGTCCCTTTCTCAACATGGGGCGTGTGCGCTCATTGATGATGGCTATCTGACGCCTCCTGAAGCTCCTATGCCGGTATCTGTCAACTGCCCTGACATGCATGGATGCGACGGCATTTTGACGGGGCTGGTAGGCCTTGAAGCGGGCGACGATGTAGCGGCGGAAGTAGGTGCGGGCCGTGGCATCGGGCAGGTACGAGGCTTCGCGCAGGAGGGCTCGCAGCAGATGGAGGGGAGGCATGCGGAAGTCGCGCGACTGGCTTTGGGCGGGCGCGTGCGTGGTCAGGGCGGCGGGAGGTGACTGGGCTGGGCAGGCAAACACGGGGCAGGCGTGATTGGCCGAGTGCGCACAACCGACGACGCGTTGGACGCGAATCTCCACTCTCTCCACGACGACGGCCAATTCACTCCCCGCCCACCCGCATACCGACAGCCACGCTCGACGGCGCATCGCGCATCGCACCTCGCACCTCGCACATCGCATATCGCATATCCCGAGACGTCTGCATTGCGCACCCGCAATCCTTCCGCCCGTACTGTCGCTCCTTCTGTGGCACCTCCCTCGCACCTGCCTGGCACCCGTCGCACACTCGCACCTTGCTCGCATCGCTCCTCGTCTGCGCCTACCCCCATGACCGTCGCCTAGGCCGCGCCTGCGCCTTCACCAGCTCCGCCAGCCCTGCGCTGACATAATGCAAGTCGCGCGCACTTCTGCCTCCTTTCCCGCCGGGTCGCCGCCGCAGCAGCAGTCGGCCATGTACGCCAATTCTCCCCATGCAAACGGCCATGGCCTGATGGCCGCCCCCGCTGGCTTCAACCGCTCCTTCTCCGATATGAGCGGCTTTCAGCAGCACGCCATGGAGAAGCCGCAGATATACACTGTGCGTCCCCAGCAGCCTACCATGGCTGCCGACCATGCTGACAAGGACAATCTAGGCCGTCTATTCAGGTGTTTCCGTGTACGAAATGGAAGTCAACCGCGTGGCCGTCATGCGCCGTCGCTCCGATGGCTGGCTCAACGCTACACAGATCCTCAAGGTCGCCGGCGTCGACAAAGGCAAAAGGACAAAGGTGCTGGAAAAGGAGATTCTAACTGGCGAGCACGAAAAAGTCCAAGGAGGTTACGGAAAGTACCAGGGCACTTGGATCAACTACCGCCGAGGCCGCGAGTTTTGTCGCCAATATGGAGTCGAAGACGTCCTGCGACCGCTCCTGGACTACGATATCAGCGTCGATGGTAACCAAGGACCCAGCATCGAAACGCCCACCAAGGAACAGGCCATGGCGGCCAACAGGAAACGCTTCTACACCCAAAGCATGGACGGCGGCCGTGGTACCAGCCAGAGTGTAGGCGGCACCTTTTTCAGCAATATCTCGTCGACCGCCACGAGCGCCCTGGCTGCTATGAACAAAGTCGCGCGACTGAACTCGCCTGCTCCCCGACCGGCTTCATCACAGCGCCGAAGCATGGCACGGCCTTCGCAAGGACCACTCGCTAGCCAAGAATCATTCCGCACGAGCAGTCAGCAAAGCGTCACCTCGGAACGCAGCTTCAGCGGACAAAACGGGCATACCGACTCGGCCTATGGGACCGGCATGGAAGACCCACAGGAACCTCCAAGAAAGCGCGCCAGGACTTCGCAAGAAGAATCCTACTCACAGGGCCAACCCAACGGCGCCGACATGTCAATGCGGGATCTGGGCTCACCGACAGAGCCAAGCGAGAGCTTTTATCAACATCATCAGTCTGGACAGCGCATAACCCTCCCAGACGGCGAGGTACCGTCTGCTATGCCGCCCCTACCACATCCAGACAATAAGCACAATGAAGAAAAACAGGCCATGTTGACTGATCTATTCGCCGACCAGACCAGGTCCGACTTTACCAACCACCCGGCCATATTACATCTGTCTGGTGCTGACCTCGATATGCCTATTGACAATACCTCCAATACGGCACTACACTGGGCAGCTACGTTGGCTCGTGTCTCTCTTATGAGGTTACTCGTGTCCAAAGGCGCTAACATGTTCCGCGGCAATGCCTCTGGCCAGACACCGCTAATGAGCGCTGTTTCGGTCAACAACAGCCTTGACCACAGCTGCTTCCCGGAAACCCTCGAAATACTCGCACCACTCATCGAGCTTCGCGACTCCCAAGGACGGACGATATTACACCACATCGCTGTCACGTGCGCCATAAAAGGGCGCGCAGCCTCCAGCAAATACTACCTCGAAGCTCTTCTAGAGTACCTTGTCCGCAGCAACATTGGGGGTGGTCAATTACCTTCATTTCACGACGCCAGCAATCACCCAAAGCCAATAGGCTTGATGAGGTTCATGCAAGAGATGGTCAATGCACGGGATAAAGCTGGCAACACTGCTCTGAACTTGGCAGCCAGGATAGGAAATCGCAATATCATTTCTCAGTTGATGGAGGTCCAAGCAGACCCGACGATACCGAACCACAAAGGCACGAGGCCCATTGACTTTGGCGTCGGCAGTGACATGGGCGACGGTGAGGCTATCATGGCAGCAACAAGTCCCAGTAAAGGCAAGGCGCCATTGAGTAAAGTCGAGGAGACTAGCCGAGAGATACAACCTTGTACGTTCAGATCAAATTATTTTTCGAGAAGCATCACTAACTTGATTCAAGTAATGAGCGGTATCCTGCAGTCGGCATCGATGCAATTTACACAAGAAGCGCGTTTAAAACAAGACGCGATAGACCAAACGAACGAGCTTATTACCCAGCTATCTAGTCAACAGAAGCAAGAGCAACAACGGTTAGAATCACTTCGGGCTCGCTTACGCCTACGACAAGACCGCGCCAAGCGAATCTCAAATCTCAAGCGATGGTTGGAACCGCAGCGACACATGCTTTCCGTAAATGCCGGTGCCATCGATTTACATGACAAAAAGAGGATTGGCTACGCCGACGCAGAAGGTGCAGGCTTACTTATCAAAGAAGACGATCTCCCATATGAGCTACGGCAAGCGGGTGACCATCTCGATCGACGAGCATCCGACGGCCCAGCTTACTTATCGACCCCAGTGCCTCTGGATCCATCAACGCTCAATCAAGTTTCGCACCAACCTCAATACCAAACGTTTGTACTTCATCATATCCCCGCTGCTTCTGTTCTTCGACAACGTTTGGAGACGTACACGACTACGAACACCGCGCTCCTTAAGCGTAGCCGAATGCTAAAAGAAAAGGACGGGCAGTTGGAGATGATGTATCGCAAAGTCGTCAGTCTGTGTACCAAGGTAGAAGAGAATCGGATTGAGGAATGTCTTGAGGGGCTAGTGGCGGCCTTGGATAGCGAAGAAGGCGAAGGCGTAGAAGTTGGCCGTGTCAGAGAATTTTTGAGAAAGGTCGAGGGTGTTGACTGAATATTTTGTCATGGATGATAGTGAGCAGGAGAAGAACATCGCTCTCGCTGTATATTGCCCGTGTGATTGACATCTCATTGATCTGGTGGTGCAAACATTACTCTTTCTGGCGTCGTGGTATTGGATTCAGATGGCCCGGCGAGGCTAGATTATGACAATCTTTTTCTGTCCTCTTTCTCTTTCTCGCAACAAGTTACCGTTAGTCTGAGAATAATGGTATCTTTCCACATTGACATTTGTATGGTTCTGCTATGTTGATGGATTAAGGTTGGGGTTTAGTCTGGCACTACGGCTAAAGGGGTTGTTCCAGACATGGAATGTGTCTGGTCGGACCATCCAAAGTGGTTGTGCAACAGTCGGACACTGGACAAGGCCGAGAGAGCGAGTGTAGATCGGACGTAGACTACTACTCACGACCGTCTGGTCCTGGTGTTTTGAAAAACCTACAGCCACTATGCTTAGCTGAATTCGGTACTGCGGGGTGCTGCATCTTCAGAACAGCGGGTCACGAGAGATAAGAGATCTCCACGGGAAGCCTTTCAGGATACACGATTCGATGCAGCCTAGTACGGCGCTAGAAGAACTGGTGGCGCACTTTATCACTCACTAATTAAACTGCACGATGCATGGGCTTCGTCTGTCCATGCTGGACTGTCGTCCCAGTGTGTGGTTGGCGGCGAGTATCACCAATAAAGGTTGACCAGTCGGACAGCTTCATAAGCGATTGTCTGGCTGCTATACAACGCTTCGGTTCCAACAGATGGACATGTGCATCGTCGCGTTATCATCGGCCCAGCGCAACACCGAACATCAAGTTTGTCAGCAATGCTGTGATAACCAAAGAGTCACCTAGCCCCCCAGCGAAGCTGTTCAAAAAGAAGCCTTGATCCATTCTACGCATGTCGGGTCGAGAAGGCGGCAGTGGGGAGGTTGCGCGAGGAATGCACGCGCGCCGATCCGTCTCCGAGTTTCGTCAGGACGTTGCCAAGCTAGCTTGGGCGGGAACCTTGATGCTTGTTGTTGCTCGGCCGAGGTGATGTGCACAGGGATGCTTTTGATGGCTGCGTCATCTATACACCAGAGCTTTCCACACCAAAAAGCAACTCAACTTGAATAGAAATGATGCGCTGTCAAGGGCGCATGTCGGTCTAGCGCATCGATTATAGAATCATTAACGTTCGGGTAGTACCCTGCAAGGTCGCAATAGTGGAATCGTACGAGGCTGGCTGGCCCACCGCAGCACGTTGCGCAATCTATATGCCTCATTCTCCACCTGAACACTTCGGAGAAGAATCGGCATGGCAAAGGGACTGTTTCCGACGAGATATGACGGCATTTTCATGGTTCGAATTTGCGCTGTCGTATGCTTCACAATTATTCAAGGCCTGCCAACTGAGTATATCTAGTCAGTCCCCCGATGCCAACGATGAGGCATCAAACAAACCAGACTTTACATTACACTCTACCTTCTATCTGCTTTATCGCTTGCAACTGCGTTATACCAACCCTATTTTGAACTTGGAATACCAACCGACAAAGAAACCGAAATTGAATCACCAAACATGGTAGCATCACATCAGCAACAAGAACAGCAGCACCGGGCGGTGCCGGATTACGTCGACTCCGCAGCTGCTTCCATTCCCGACTCTACTTGGGCTATTGTACCACGATCATCTACCAGCCTCAATGAAGGCTGGCATCACTTCACCTTCGCGGACCTTGCGCGCGCAGTTGACAGCCTGGCGCGCTGGATTGAGAAGACATGTGGCGTTGCAGAACGCCCTGGACAGACTATGGGATACATGGGGTAAGTCATGTCTGCTTCTGAATGTGATGCATAAGTGCAATTCACTAACTGATTTGAACAGTGTAAACGATCTGCGATACCTGGTGGTACTAGCTGCAAGTCTCAAGACCGGCTATGTACCACTCTTCACATCTCCGCGCAATTCACTTGATGGCCAAAAGTTCTTGGTAGAGAAGACGGAATGTACCATCTTTTTGACCACGAGCGAGATGATGCCGCAAGTGAAGGCCATTCAGGATGCAGTGCCCAGCGTCAGGGTGTATCAAGCGCCTGCGACACAGGATCTACTCGACCCCAGCCTGCCTACCGAGCATTATCCTGGAAGACATAGTAATGATCTGAAAGCCACTAGCTTGATTCTGCATACCTCCGGCTCGACTGGTATGGTTCCATCTTCCAAAAGGTCCATGACATTTCATGAGCCAGGTGCTAACGAGGGTCGCAGGTATGCCAAAACCCATTCGTCTGACAGTCGGTGGTTTGAACTCTATACACGAACAGGCTAGTCTCGGCGCAGAAGATGGCCTCGAACCTGCCAGCAAGCCATTCCTCGCAGATACGCGACCCATGTTGGCCGCTGCGCCCTTTTTCCACGCCATGGGCGTCATCGTGAGCTTGCGCTCACTCATGAACCGCGGCTCAATCGTTCGGCTGCCATCTGAGAAGGTGATGAGTGCAGATTTGGTCATCGACGTGATCGATGCAGTCAAACCAACTTCGGGTATTTTCCCGCCCTCGATACTCGAGGATGTATCCGCGACGCCCAAGGGCATTGAGGCTTTGGGAAGGCTGGAGACAGTCTTCTTTGGCGGAGCTCCCCTCGCTACCGAGAGCGGCGAAAAGATTTGTCGCGTCACGAAACTTCTACCGGTTATTGGTAGTACGGAAGCCCTGCTCATAGGCTCGCTGATATCACCCGTGCCAGAGGAATGGGGCTGGTTCTGTTGGAGTGCTTCCGCTGGAGTCGTCATGGAGCCCGCTGAAGATGACTTATGCGAGCTCGTCATCAAGCCCAGAGATACCAGGTATCAGGCTGTCTTCCATACGTTTCCCGAGATCGAAGAATGGCGCACCAAGGATCTCTTCAAGCGCCATCCTTCGAAGCCCAACCTTTGGAAATACAGTGGAAGGCGAGATGACATTATCGTACTCAGCAACGGCGAGAAGTTTAATCCCGTGCTGACCGAGAAGCTGCTGGAGTCGCATCCTTGGGTCAAGGGTGCGCTTGTTGTCGGTCAGGGCAAATTCCAAGCCGGCCTCTTGATTGAACCCGACTGGTCCCAGGCCAGCACGCCCGACCCTTCTGCCTTGATTGATCACATCTGGCCAATGGTCGAACAGGCGAACCGCGAAGCACCGGCACATGCGAGGATATATGAGTCCAAGATCGTGGTGGCAAAGCACGACAAGGCGTTTGTTCGCGCGCCTAAAGGCTCAATAGTACGTCTCCAGACGGTCACAGCCTTTAAAGACGAGATTGAAGCTTTGTACGCCGATGAGGGGTATTCCAGCGACCCCAATCAGGAACTTGACAACGATTTTGAGCTAGAGGCGAAGATCCATGCAGTCTTTGCACGCTCCCTGCCGTCATTCTCGGCAGACACCACCGACGACATCGATATCTTTAGTCTCGGTGTCGATTCTCTGGATGTACTGGCCCTGACCAACGCGCTCAACAAGGCCGTACGTGGCGCAAACGTGACCGCTGCGACAATCTACAGCAACCCTACCGTCAAGAAGCTGGCCTCAGTGATGTCTGAGACTGTCAGCAAATCGAATGTGCAACATGCATCGCCGCCGACTCGAGAAGAGAAACTTAGCGCTATGGTGAGGAAGTACACCAAGGATCTTGTTCGACCCAGGAACATGAGCAAAGCAACGAAACGTCCATCGAAGCAGACGGTCATTCTCACCGGATCCACGGGTAGTCTGGGAAGCCATATCCTGGAGCAGCTGTTAGGAAACCCGGATGTTGAGAAAGTGTACTGCCTGAACCGTTCCGACAACGCAGAGTCGCGACAAAAGGAAGCTTTCGCCAAGTACCACAACCCCAACGCCGACTTTTCCAGGGCTACCTTCCTCAAGACAGACTTCAGCGTCGATCAGTTCGGACTTCCCGATCCGACATACGAGCACCTACTCCGAACAGCGACGACGTTCATTCACAATGCTTGGTCCGTCGACTTCAACCTCTCGCTTGAGTCGTACGAGAACACACACATCGCAGGCACCTACCGCGCCATCAAATTTGCGGCCGCCTCTGACCACAGGGCGCCGATCGTCTTCATTTCATCGATCGCCAGTGTCGGCGCTTGGGGCAGCGTCGCACAAGACGGAAGTGGCGTACCAGAATCCAGCACCACGCTGTTTGACAACACACTCTCCTTACCACAAGGTTACGGTGAATCCAAGCAAGTTGCAGCAGAGATCTTAGCCACAGCCTCGCATCGTCTGGGTATCCAGACCGCCATTGTGCGCGCGGGCCAACTCGCAGGACCAAGCACCCAAGCAGGCGGTGCAGCATGGAACCGCCACGAATGGCTGCCAACCGTCGTCAACACCAGCAAGTTGATGAACAAGCTGCCGCGCACCTTGGGCAACATGGAGCGCGTAGACTGGGTACCCATGGACATGGCAGCCGGCGCCGTCATCGACATTGCCACCGCCACAGCTTCTGAACCCGAGCCCGCGCAAGTCTACCACCTCGCCAATCCCCACACCACGACTTGGAGCCAGCTGTACCCCGTCATCCAAGGCTTTTTCCGCAAGGAAGAAAATCTTCAACTCGAGATTGTCGAGTACGACGAATGGGTCGATGAACTCGCGCGCATTGCGCCTACCAAGGAGAATGCCGAGCGTGTCCCCGGATTGAAGTTGCTCGACTTTTACCAGAGTCTGCGGCCGGAGACGGGTATGGGCTTGCCGATGCTGCAGACGAGCAGGGCCGAGGGGGTTAGCCGCACGCTCCGGGAGGGCAAGGCCGTCGATGCGGAGGTGTTTGAGAAGTGGTTGGGTCAATGGGGGTTTTAGGTGTTTCGTCAAGAGAAGGTCCCTCTTTGTTTTTGTAGAGGCTAAGTAACGGGCAAATTATTATTCAGACTCTTAGTTATACCAATTATTATCCTATCGCGAAAGTTGCATACCCAGGAAGCATTCCTGTCTTTCCCTTCCTTTTATGATGTCTCATGCAAGGCGATAGGATTACGTATCCCTATGCTGGAATTGTTAGGTATAGCTAACGATATATGTTGTCTTGCACTATGTTACTAAACAACGAATTATACGTACCTTCTTAGTCACATAGCGTAGTAGTGTGGGGCTGCGTTCTGATAACAAGAAGCTGCTGGTCTATTGTAGTGTAGTAGATACTACGTAGCCGCCTTAGGTTAGATGAAACCCTAAGCGCTATTTAGTGCGAGCGGGTAGCTTCTTGAGATGGTAATACCTTACCAAGAGGTACTTGCGCGGTTAATTCAAATGTAGCTTCAAATTTTAGCTATTGAATGATCTATTAGTTATTTGGCTTGGGTTTCAACTCGAGGAGACATGGCGGGAAGTGAGTTCCCAATAAAAAGATCCATTTACCAGCGTAACCTACGCCAACGCGAAAAGAAAACAGGCGGCGGAACCTGCGCTAAGAGCTAAATCTAGTAGGGCATAGTGCAATCGCTTAGAGGTAGGCAGACTTTGCGCTACGTCGGGATAGACGTCACTCTTAAGGATTGATTTTTAAATGTCTGCGCCAACAGTACGGCCAAAGGTTGCATCTTTCAAGATTAAAAGCGTTGCCCCACACCCCTCTTCCCATATGTCTACGCTTCTGGAGGCGGAATCTCAATAGAGTCTTCGGGGATGTTATCAACGTCGATGCCAGGATACACGATACCGCGGAATTTAGCAACCTGCTCTCGCATCCTCTGGATTTGCCCCGGCGTGAATTCGTACCGGCAATAGTCGTCCGAGTACGACATGTAGTTATCTAGCGTAAAGTCAGCAGTGACAGCCAGTATTGTTGTTGTCGCGCAGGTTGCTGATCGACTACTTACGAATGGAATCTAGACCGGGCTGGTCAGGACATGAGTCGCTGTTTGTGAAGTTAGTTGGTTGGCATTGTAGAAAGCACGGGTGGTGTGGGCTGCTCTACCGTCCAATTTCGCATCCACCTATGGCATCGGGTTCTTGTTGGTGTGGTGTGTCTGCGACCTAAATACACAATTAGGAGTTTATTCGGTTGTGAGAGAATGATGGAACCTACGTAGTCGTAGCTCGCAGCGCAGCCAAAGTTGAAGACGTGGTAGAGACCAAACCACTAGTAATCGTCGTGTGAGCATTTTGCGCGGGGGTTTCGTGAGAGTCGCGGTGGATGCTGAACTTACATGACCGACTTCGTGAACAAGCGTAATTCCCTCATTGAGAGGGCGACTGCCCCCTAGGAATGCCGTGTTGTTCTGGAAGACGCCATCGTAAGGTGCCTTCGCGGCAGGGAGCGTCGCCCAGGCAGTCTCTGTCGTGTTGACGACACTGTTGCGCCGACGTCAGCTCTCGTTGCAGAGCACATGGGGAGGCTCACTTACCCCATACTGTATATGTTCAGTGTAGAGAGATTGCCCTGGCGCAGAGCTGCCGAAACATCGCGTTCAGACGGAGTTGCTTCTAAGAGATTGTTGTACCTAGAGAAATTCAGGTTTTGCACCTTCGCAACATCTCTCCGCTGGCTTACCAAAACTCGTTGATCGTGCGCGTCGTGTTTACAAGATTAAACTGGAACCCAACAGGTTCAAACGCATTGTTCAGGACCTCTATCTGCGCACTGAGCGCCTCGTTGCTCCAAAGGAAATCAGCAAAAACTCTCCGGAATCCACAATATAGGAACATGCCTAATGTATCCCTCTCCTTTGATGTCACCAGGAGTTATGACGTGCATGTAAACCTGCGACCTCCTTAGCATTGCGCGCCCCCATAATTGACTTCCGGGAACAGGCGCACATCAATGGGAAGTAGCACAGTCGAGTTGTCTGCCCGTGTTGAATGGGATTTCCGGTGCAGATTGCGACGCTCAGCATTCGGAGAGACGAAAGCGTCTTGAGTGCCATCTACCGAGGCTCTGGGACGAGTGTCAGCCAATCAATCAATCTTGGAGATTACTTTCCAACCGCTTACAGGACACCTCCGGTGGTCGCGAGAAAACCGGCCAAGACTGATACAGCAACCATGTCTGCGCAACAAAAAATTAATTACGATGGATAGAGTTAACAACAAGACCAACGATACTTATACGACTATTGAAACAAGACGGGCATGCATCGTATAACCTGTCCGAAGCGCCTTGGCATGTGGGGCGAAGTAGCCTTATTAGCTAGGTCGTAGCTATAATTACTTCCTGTCACGTGGGATTAGTGCCGGCATCGTCGGCAACTTAGCAGAGACAAGCGGTGAGGGCTTATAGGTAAGACTTGTAGGGTTAGCGCTACAGCTCAGCGACCTAATCATTATAATTTGGTGTTACGGAAACCATAGTAGAAACCCTAGCAGCAGAAAACCCCTGCATCAGAAGCACGCATAGTTTTTTTATGTGGATTACTTCTCTATTAGAAACAAGACAAGCCTTATCGTCATTGATAACTCTTAATCAGGGAAAACCGTCATTGCATGACGCTACGGCCTTTTTTAGCCTAGAAAGAAGGACACATTCTGTTCTTCTTTCTATACAGTTGCGACCGCTGTGGATATGCAGAGTAAAGAGGTATAATCAGCAATTGTTACAAGGGAGAATTAATGTGAGAATGTGACGTTTCAATCCAATGGCGCTCTCTCCAGCTGTTCTCGCGTATCCGAGGATTGGGTCTGTGAAATTTTGGCAGATTTTGGACCACAGCTCATCAAACTTGCCACACTAGTCCAGAGGATCCAGGCTGATGATCTGCAATCTGCTCTGTTTCGTAGATAGTAAGAGTAAGTTGGCTGGAAATGTTTTATCAAGAGTGGGATGAACTGAACAGCGGTACTTTTCACTCTTAAGCTATAGACGCCTAGATGTACACGCTAAACAAGAGGCGTCTGGACGCAGTGGAAAGTGCGTATAGTGCGGTAAAGTTTATGCTTCTTTTCAAGGTTCACCAGTGTTCGGTGAGTTATAAATTGAACAGAAAAGCTCATTCTGCTGCTCTGTACGTTTGAAGTGCTTACATATCGTTGTGAAATGATGAATGATGTGGGTGCGTCTCCGGTGTTGGATGGCCGCTTCGTCGCACTAGCCCAAATGCGGTCTTTATAACAAGCACCTATGGAAAAGGTAACTTTTGGCTTGCACATAGGTTCATCCGATTTGCTTGTCTCTACTGTACACATCCACTCTGCATTGCCATAGCGTGCAAGTCAAGCTCTTCCTAACACTGCGATGGAACTGAAGCGTTGGAGTACTGCAGTGAACAAAACATTTGGTCTTGCACATTCAAGCTCTTGGCTTGATTGTGTCCGTGCTTCGATAAGTTGTCCCCTGTTGGGTAATATTGTGACGCTCAATTTCGCTTCGGTCTACGTCAGCTTGCTCAATCAGCAATGTACGGCCGATGATGCATTTCATAACACTGGTCAGCGAGCTTTCGAATTGCAATCCATTTCTAAGGGCGTGTTGACTATGAATAAGCAATTTGGGGATCATGACACGATTACGAACACCCATCAGCATTTTAACTATCATTACAACACCCACCATCAGGATTTGTGGAACTTGCTTTACAGTAATCAGCGATTGCGGCTTCACCCCTACAGGCAGGTACACAACGATTCTCAGCAGCCCCACTTTCCGTGCATGGCTTGGCGTTATGACGTTTTCCGCAAAACAGTTGATGGGATTGGTAGTTTTTCTATCTAATGATGACCATACTGTTGAAATGATGGCTGTAGGCGTGAAGCCGCAATCACTAACTACCGTATGTTATCGAGGTTCTTCATGCGGCCAACCATTGTAGTCCTTCGAGCAGCTACCCTATCCTGTCCGTGCGCGTTTTGGCCATGTTCGAGTTTTGACCACCCCACCAAC